>JAHWFP010142914.1:0-10781 GCA_023313725.1 Lithobius niger | reverse complement strand
CCCCCCCCCCCCCCCACGAAATAGGCTGCAAAGCTGTAAATGAGTATCTATTTATCATGCTTACCACGTCGAGTTTGAAACAAGAAAATGTATTTTCGTTTACCCAAATTGCATGAATCAGGTCATCAAATATTACGAGTCATCAGTTCCTAATACAGGGAAGTAATGAAGTTTAGAATTTAAGATGCAAGGCTAAGTCACAAAGATGACGGATTAACGGTAAATGGAGGATGTAAGCATATCACTCCGCTCTAGCAAAACAGGTATTTTTAATTCTATAAAAATTTTAATTTAAAGTAACACAATTTTATGGTAAAAAAAATGAACATCACACATACAATTGAAGCATATAAATTTCATTATTAGTCGCTTTATAAATCTAAACTTTATTTACTGTCTATTAATTGAACTACTTTCCGACTGTGTTTGCGTAACCCTACTCGGTATGTGGTGCTTGTGAGGCTTTTTTCCACTTCCGCCGATGTAGTGAAAATGTAATTTAGTGCTCAACTAAACCATGCGCAATGGCTGTTTGCCGTGACGTCACCACGAGTTAGCCAATGACGAACGAGAACAACGGCTGTTTGGCCGTCTGATTGGACTAGTCCAGTCACGTGATGTGCACGTCACAGCAAACAGCCATGGCGTGTGGTATAGTCAAAACAGGAAGCGCACAGAGCTAAACGAAAAATAAAGGAGTGTCCGATTTCAAATTACTTTGATTGTCAACGAAACGCCAACTGAAGTCGCCTGGTGGTTAGTTTGTTCTTGCTATGGTTATAGCCGAAACGTCAGATAAATTTGTACAGGGCAAAACGTGTTAAGCTTTCCTTCCAAGTTTTCGTCAGTTGAAGTCTATACCAATAACTCCATAAAAACCGAGCAAAGAATCAAAATTGAAGACTAAGTTACCGGTTTGATTTGCTAGTAGCTCCTCCTCTTTTTCAGTTCTCAGTCAATTCAGTAAATTCTCAGTTAATTCAGGAACGTCAGCTAAATCTTCCACCATTTGAAAAGTAAGCAACAATACTTTTCAAACCTAAATTTTCAGTGTTAATTTAATAATATTAAAAAAAAAAATTAATTCATCAGGGAATTTAATTTGTAAATAAAATGTATAAAAAAATCGGAATTTTGGTAACAATTACTGGTTTTTACGACCTCTGATGCTAAAGAATTTTTACGAAAAGCATCCGAAATTTGCTAAACAATGCGTTGGAAACGTGTCTCGGAAAGCCGAAAATAGGTTCTCAAATAGCGTAAAATGCTTAAGCTTCCCCGGACCCACTGGGGGAGCTTGCAGTGCTCCCCCTGATCCCCTAGCTAGATTCGCCGGGCTTCTGCTAAAGTAGCACATTTTTAACAGTAAATTTTCATTTTCTTCCCCCCCCCACTGGAGTTGGTTGGTGCTACTACTATGTCCCCCCCCCCCCCACAACTTTAGAAAAATCGACGCCCCTGGCTTACTGTATTATGTTATTTCTAAAGTGTTATAGTACATGATTTTCGCCATTTCGTTTATTTCCGCTTCACTTCACGTAACGTACAGTGATTTTTGTGTATATATTTGTGCTAAACTGTAACAATGACGAACCGTGAGTGAACAATGCTTTAATATAAATTAAATAATATTTAAACAGAAGAATGGGGATGGCCAATACCCGAAAAGCTTGATCACTTACCAGTATTGAACGTCGTAAAAAGGCATCTCACAATGATTTTGTACCTAAAAAGGGGGTGGGGGAGGGGAAGAGGTCCGATGGAAAGGCAATTAATTTTAACACGTCATATGATTGGAGTGTCAATAGAACAAAAACAATAGTTCCAAAATATTATACATAAGAAAAATGTAAAACAGTAATGCTTAATTAGTGCTACAAAAACCCCTCCTGAAAGGTGTTGGAGAACCACAAGTGCATCGACATATACATTTGCTTTAATTTTCGGGAATTAATTTTTCCCTTGGTTACAATAAAATTCAGTAAAAAAAACGGAGTGTCTTTCATCACACACAATCATGAGTTTTTAATAGTTTTGTTTTTTTTATAGAATTTTATTGTGACCAAGGAAATAATTAATTCCCGAAAATTAAATCAAGTTTGTATGTCTTTGGTTCTCCAACACCTATCAGGAGGGGATTTTTTTTATCACTAATCTTGCATACCATAAATTAATTGGAGTGTAATGATAAAATGAAAAGTTGTGGTACATTTAATTCTAGCATTAAATTACACCTTGCTCATTTCTTCGTAAATTCCACGCATTCGACCAGCAAGTTCTTTTTTCCCCTCTGCGTTTTCGTGTGAGTAGAAAGAGGGATAAAACAAGTTTTCATTTTCTGTGACATTTTTCTGTCCCCACGTGGCTCTGCAAACGTCCAAGTTTATGAATTCGCCCACTGGTTCCCGCATTTTCTTGGGTGCGTGTGACATGTCCATCGCAACTGGCCACCCCAAGTGACCATCTGCCTGCAAGGCAAATACCTCATCGCAGTTCGTGAACTGGCTGCCGTGTGTCCAACCTTAGGTTCACCATTCGTTTACGCGATTTAGCGTCTATTTAATTCGCTTAGAAATAAACAGATGCTTCAAACATTTCAAACTTGGCTGGATCTTATGCATAAACCTTTTATTATGCCTTCCATTGAGATCTTTTGGCCAGAAAGTAGGTACTTTAAGAGAAATAAATGATAAGCGTCGGCAAACTCAAACAAATCCATTGCAGGGGGTGGGGGAGGGGGGAGGAGGCTTACAAGCAGTGGTTTGGCAGCACGCTGGTTGGCCACGTGACACTTTAATTGCGCGCTTGGGCCCTGGGCTGGGCTATACTACTTGTAGGCTACGTTGGCAATCATAACGTCAAAAAATGTTTTCAACTAGTTGACCCCGGCGTAAGATATGCCGTTCTAGCAAACAGCCACCCCATCACGTCCCCCTCTCCAAAACCGGTGCGGTCGTTCCCGCCAAGCCCGATAGTCCTTAGCAGCCCCCTGTAGCAGACATTGCCTGCCGTTAAGCGGAAAAAATATCCCCGGAAATAATATCCCGGTATAAATATCCCCTGGAAAAAATATCCCCGGAAAAAATAAAACATGAATTTGGGTCAATATTAAAACACCTTCTTTATGAGTATTTACACTCTGAAGACGATGCGTACGTAGAGTACACATCAACGTGCATCTGCTCAGCCTCCATACGAACTGTGTACAGGGAGTATACAAATTGTGTACTGGTACAAAAGCTCTGACGAGAATGTATACTGCCACTGCACAGACTGTGACCGAGGGTACACAACTCGTGTGGAGGCTGAGCAGGTACATATTAGTGTGTATTCTCAACACACATCGTTTTCAGAGTGTAGTCTTAATTTATATCATTGTCATGTCGTAAAAAACGTTCTGGTGCTGGACCTCAGTAGTGTAGGGTACTAATTTAGAGGGTTAGTATAGGTTTGTAGTACGGTTCCTAACAGAAACAATGCTAAACTTGGGTACACAAACCTCTTCCGTAACTAATTCAATGCTATTTGAGATTTCAGTCTGTAACAGTTCCAATGCAATTCGTGTTTGAAGATTTCAAATTTTCTCCGGTAACAGATTTCAATGCTGAGCGCGAGCCTAGCATGACGTTGTTGTGTGCAGATTAGTATTGGAGTATGGAGATGTTGTGCGCGCGCTAGCATGGGCTAACTCTTCCTAATGCTAGAAGATTTCAATGCATGACGTTGTTGTGTGCAGATTAGTATTGGAGTATGGAGTTGTTGTGCGCGCGCTACCATGGGATGACCCAATGCTAGAAGATTTCAATGCATGGCGTTGTTGTGTGCAGATTAGTATTGGAGTATGGAGATGTTGTGCGCGCGATAGCATGGGCTAACTCTTCCTAATGCTAGAAGATTTCAATGCATGACGCTGTTGTGTGCAGATTAGTATTGGAGTATGGAGTTGTTGTGCGCGGGCTAGCATGGCCTAACTCTTCCCAACGTTATTCCATTTAGTATGACCATGCTATGCGCGCGATAGCATTGTCTTCATCTTCGTCTGTCCTTTGGGCTGAAAGAGAAAAACCTTTAGTTCTGCCTTCATCCTGAAAGAAAGCTTTTGACGGTTCATTTGCTCGATAGTTAGTAACACTTTCAATGTTAAAATACTTTCAACACTTTGAAGTCCTGAAAGAGAAAGCTTTTGGTGGTTCATTTGAGCGATAGTTATGTCTTGTTTTGTTTGCAATATCATGTTTGGTGATCGTGATATAAGGGTTTTTTGATACCTCTATGGGAGTTTGTTTTTGAGAATGGTATTATGGAGGTTTTAGAAGCCGACGGGAAGGTTTTGCAGGAAGGTTTTTGCATGTTTGGTGATCGTGATATAAGGGGGTTTTCTTACCCATTTTAGCGGCGGTCACCTACTATTCTCTATGGGAGAGTTTGACAGTTTGTTTTTGAGAATGGCATTATGACGAAAAAGTCTCTTTTGTCGAAGGGTCTTCGTACGAAGGGGTATAGAGCGATGGGAGAGTTAGTTCTTTTTTTTTATCACAGGTTTCTACCAAAGGTAGATCTGTGGAGAAGGGAAACCTCTTTTGGAGATAACCCTCTCAACGCGCGCGCGCGAAAAGGACGTTGGCTCAGAGTTCCCAGGCTCCTAGTCGAACCACACTTTTCTCCGCTCTTCCTACGGGAGGACCGTGTAGGATTGAGGAAGATGACAGTGTCCTTACGTGGTTCTTTGTTTTTTTTCATATTTTATTACGAACTGTGTGTAAGTTGGAGTTTTATATCCTCCAACAAAAAACATGCAGCCGGAGTAAGGCCCCAGAACTAGGACAAAAAGCTGGAGTGAGGCTCCAGAACTATAAGTCATTACATAATATTATGGGTACAAAAGCTGGAGCAAGGCTCCAGAACTAAACCCGTTACACAATAACTAAAAAAAACTCGTCACAAAAGCTGGAAGTTAGGCTCCAGAACTGAATAGCCGTTATATAATATTACGCTTTACCCGTCACAAAAGCTGGAGTAATGCTCCAGAAACTAGATTACGGTTATATAATGCTGAATAAGAGGGAATGGTAAAAAAAAAAAAAAAAAGAGACTTCCCCGACTAACACTTCTCTCTCTCTCTTCCCCCAGCAAATAAGGCTTTACACGCCTGTTGGCAGTTGGCGTTGACGAAAGGCTCAGTCGTGTTCAATTTGAAATGTTTCTTTACGAATCTAACGACTCGTCGGTCATTAGCGTCTTTCGTCATGCGATTCAACTTATCTAGAACGCGGTTCATGGACAGTCCTTTCGCCTTATGGTATAGAAAGTAGAGACAATACTGTCCGCATACGACGCTGCAAGGCCCCTGCAAGCTCGTGAGGTTGTAACGTTTGAACATAGAGTTTTTCTTGAGAAAACGCAAAATGTGAATGTTTCGTGGTTTTAACCCGTAACTGTCGAAATAGTCCACGCTCGCTGTCCTTCTGTCGAAATAGACGGCGACCCAGTGACTGCCAGGTTTCGTCGCAGGGTCCAGATTGATGATGTAAGCTTCTCGGGTGGGTGTCTCGGGCAACTGGTCGGAAGCGTACACACCGCCGAAACGAGGGCCGAGCTTGCTGTGTCGTCTGGCCGCACTTCTCAGTTCGTGCGTCTGCATGGTTTTTCTCTCAGTGTTCGTACAGCACGTTCTTGGACTGGTCAATCTCGAGAACGGTTTGATGGACCATGTACATCACCAGGTTGACAGTTTCGACGAGCGCTTGCTTGAACGTCACGTCGACTCTGAGAGCTCCCTGCTTAATAAGGTTGTGGTGGCACTGTCCCTGGCTTTTGTCGGCGGTCAAGTCGAAGGCGTACAGACAATTGCCCAGAGGATAGTCGGCGTATGGGAGACGAGGCGCCGAGTCGGAAGTGAGTTTGTCGAGTGCCTGGAAGAGGGAATAATAGTTTCTCACGTACAAGTCATCGGTATAATCGGGTTTGTAGGGAATGGCCGGAATCGTTCTTCCATCCACTTGCAAGGTGAGGTAGTTGACGTTATAGTGGTGGAAATTAAACGGGTTTGCGCCGTAAGCACCGTTGAAAGCATTGTTCGAGACAAAACCCAGCAGGCAGAACGAGGGCAGGTTTCCGAGCACGACGTTGTCGAGATTGCCTTGTCTCGATCCGGCCGGAATGGTGAAAGTCTTGACCTCCACTCGGCGGATGGGGTACTTGACGGTATTGGTCTTGAGGGCCTCCGCGAAGCCGATGAGTACCGAGGGCGATGGTACGACTCGTCGAACGTAGAGGACGGCACTCGTGATGTTGACGCGATAGTCGGCCCCAACTTCCGTACTCATCAGGCAGAAGGCATCCTTGCTTCTGGTGAGTTTCAGCCTCAGGTCGACGTTGTTGAGTAGCAGTCGATCCTGCTGGAAGAGGTCGCAATGGGGTCTGCCGTAGAGATCGACCACCTTGCTGGTTTTGACTCGCCCATTGCGGTATTTGAAACCGAGGTTCTTCCCAGCGTCCGAGATGTCGGCCTCGTCGAAAGATCCGGGGGTGTCCTTCTTCCACAGCTGGCTCGAAAGATGACTGTTTTCACCGTCACCGTCATAAGTCAACAGAGTCTCGAGGTAGCTACGGTAGGCGTACCCGTTGTCGGAATTGGATATTTGTTTGCCACTCACTTCGCAATCGCACTGGGAAAATAGAGAGTGTAGGAGTAGATTCACGGGAGCTACGGCATTAGCAGCGGTCAATGCCGTCGATGTCCCCTTGACAACCTTACATCGGATGTGGAGATAAGTCTGGCTCAGGTCCAGCAGGCAGTCGGCGGCACCGGGCACTACAAACTCGATGGGAGCGCTATCACTTAGAGTGGCTAGAGGATGGTAGGCCACCAAGGTATCGTCGTTCACGGTAACCTGCACCGGAGGTACGGAGAACAGTTCCAATTCTTCTTTGGTGCAGGGCACCGAATCTCTGTCTGGCTTCATCAACATGACGACCTCTGAATGAAAGATTTTCGATGCGGAGGGTCTTTATCTAGTCGAAAAAGTCCGCCTTACTTCTCGGAAGACGACGGTGTGAAGGGGCTTTGCGACGTCGTACGAGAGCAACTAGACCACGCCGACGTTTCCCTCCCGACTGGCCTTTCTTTTGACGACAACACTTCTTCCTCTTTCGACCTGTTCCAGACTGTCCTCCCGTCGCCACCGCAACAGCGTCTCGTTTAGCCGCGTCCCACCTATTTCTAGCGGCTTCCTTAAAGGAGGTCCCTCCCTGAACGTCGTCCAAAAGTTTGGAGCCACTTCTCAATGCGTACCTTCCTACTCCAAAAAGAGCGTTTTTAATAAAAGGAAGAGCCGACCTGAACACACCACCCAGGAAATCCCCGAAACCCGATCCACGTTGTATGCGCCCGCCAGAAAAGTAAGGGGCCCCACCTATCTGGTTTCTCGAACAATAGTGCCCGATGCATACCCGAGGGTCCAATCCTACGTAGGGGGTCCGCATTTTTGCCTCACGTCCGATCGGTCGCCCCTTCTGGGAATAAATGATGGTCGGGACCTAACGACGACTCATGAAATAGGTAAAAGCAAGTTAAAAGGTTTCTTTTTAGCTGTCGGGTAGTGTTTTTTGAGAAGGGACTTGATCCCGCTTACGAAAAACCCACCCCGTTGCTTCTTAGTCCTCGTTCTCCTTTTAACCCTCCTCTTAACTCCTCTCCTCTTTTTACAAGGCATGACGATCAGGGACGTCTTCTAAAGTGTAACGTTACGCTAACCTCCCCCGACCTGAATGGCACTTTTTCTCCCAGATCCGTCATTAAATACACTCTTACCGTTTCGAAATCGCGCCTAGCGAGAGGTCGGTAGTAAGGTTTGATGAAAATCTCGTGCGTTTTACTCCCCCCATCTATTCTAACTACTCGAAGCAGAGGAGCCAGAACATCTCCCACTACGGTCTCGTTCACGATATCGCTGTATACAAAAATACTATTCAGAACTTCTTTCAAACCGAGTCCGGCCCTACCCAATTTGAAAGATGTAATAAATTTGTCGGGTCCGTCTGGAGGAAAACCGAGGATCTTGGTCAGTTTTTCGTCGATCAAGAGACCCATTATTTCTACGGAAGTGTTATTCTTGTCGGGGGGACAACACTTGGATGGGCATGATGACGGTAGCCACGTTCGTTCCCGGGTTGTAATCAAAATGAGGGTACTGTTCGACATCGATCCTATCTCGCATAAGTTGGTTCAGTTTGGCCACGAGCTCCTCTCCTCTACTGTAATACCCTTTGGGTAGATAGCCGGTCACGGTCGAGAGATGAGAAATGTAGGACAACCACCAACTCCCATCGTTGAATTGATTGTTGATAAACTATGGGTACGGGTCCTCCCCCCTTCTTAGGATGGTCTCCCATGAGGATGTCGTAATAACTCTCTTTGAACACGTTGTGTTTTCTCTCCCATCCTAGAAACACGGACAGGTTGTAAGAGAGGCACAGTCTGGCCCCCGTATGGAGTTCGTTGACGATGGTGACGAGACGAGTGCTCTCGTCGTATCGGAACTGGATGACCGGCTGCGCGAGCGTCTTGACTACCCAGTAGTTGAGAAACTTTATAACATTTTGCATCTTGTAATTCATCAGGTCTACCCCCACGATATTGACGTCCTGCGGCAACCTCCTATCCCCAACCTCCAATTTCGCGATCTCGTCAACGTCGGCAGCCGCCGCCGCTTCGGTTTCCGCGAAGGCGTCGATATCGAACCTGGGAAACTTGACGTAGGTGCGCGTCCCTAGCTGGAATTTCAGTTCGATCGAATCCATCACGTTGCTCCAGTTCCTAGTAAATTGCACCTCGGCGAGGCCCACGTCCCAGTCACCCGCCAGGCTCACTCTCTGAGCCAGCTTGGTAGTGTAGTCGTTCAGGGCGTTATTGGGAAACAGGTCCAGACTGGCATTCGCAGGCAGAGTCATGTAGAAAGAATCTCCCTCCATCTTACAGTTTCTTCAAATCTCTGGCGGGGATCCAACGGTTGTGTGAGGCGTCGTAACCCTCGAATTGAACGTAGTACTTTTTCTTGCGTCCTTTCCCCCTCGTTTTCAGGACCTTGTCTACCCGATGGTAGTCCACGCCTTCGTTTTTAACCACTTTCTGAAGCTCGTGGAGGTAGAATCGTCCTTTGATGATTTCCCCCTCGTAGTCTTTCAGTCTCGCCGTAACCTGCCCCAATCCTCCTTTAGGTACCAGGACGTGGGTTACGAAAAATATTTCTCTGGACCACATGCCTCGGTAAGCTTTGTCGAACTTACCCTTCGCGATGGATATTCTGACTTTGTCTCCCACGGCCAGAGGGACTCTTTTCTTGACGCCGACCTTCCTAGCCATGGCACGGCCCAACTTCTTCAAGTCGGCGCCGTAGATCTTGCGCCACATCCGCTTGTGGTTTTTGTGAGTGACGTCGTTGGGGGCCTTTTTCGTTCTGGAGTGCACGCTCTTGTTGTAGGTGTCCACGATTTTTTGAATCACCGGCACGTACTCCACGGTCCCCTTGGCGGTAAAGTGTTTGTGTAAGAGACTCTTCAAAACGCGCTGAAAACGCTCAATTTTCGACGACTTGACGTCTTCGTTCTCGGTGGTGTAGAACTCGATACCGAGGTCCTCGAAGAGATCCTGAACCCCTCGTGCTCGAAATTCTACGCCCTTGTCCGAAGTGAGAAAACTAGGGGTAAAAGGCATGCGCTCAAACATCTTCTCGAAAGCACCGACCATTTCGGCCGCCGACTTTGTCTTCAACATTTCCAGCCAGACCTTGCGACTGAACCCGTCCATGCAGGTGAGAATGTACCTGTACGGCTCGTTGTAACGTTTCAGGCTGATCATGTCACTGAGGTCGCATTCCATGTGACTACCCACTCCTCCCGTAATGATCTTGTTCCTGGGGAATCTGTACCTGGCCGCTTTGTGGATGGTGTGTGCATCCTGACGCTCCAACCACTCCTTGATACGATCGAGATCGTATTTCTTTCCGTCCTTCTTGGCTCTGACCAACAGTTTGGACGCCGTACCGTAACTGGTGGCTTCGGCCAGATCGGCGTAGTAGATCTTGTTCAGGTATTGCTCCACAGCTTCCAGTCTTGGGGATGTTTGGCCCTGCTACTCCTACGTAGTACGGGTGTGGAATAGACGGGTGTCCTTTTTTTCTTCTCTTCCTTCTTGACCGGCGTTACGGGAGAGAGCACGGACGGTGACAGAATAGGAGGAGAGAGGCTACCAGACGTCCCACTCAGCAAGGCGGTAGTCGAAGCGGTGGTTGCGGCTGTTGTAGGGATAGTAGTAGTGGCGGTGGTGGTGGCCGCCGCCGTTACGGCTTTTGCTTCAACATCATTCTTGTTAATGCGGTGTTGGTGGCCGCTGCCGGGACGGCCGACTTGATTCTAAACTGTTGCACAAAAGCGTCCTTCTCTTGCTCCAATTGTCCTATGAACTTCGCCTTGTAGTCGAGGGGAAGACTGTCGTTTTTCAGGATGGCGTCGATCTGAGCTTGTATGGCGACCAGTTTACCGTAGAGAGCTCCTTCAGGCTGGTACTGAAACCCGTGAGGCTGAGCGGCCAACGCCAGTGTGGCGTTCTCCATCGGCGGACGACTCATTTTATATTCGTCTTCGGGCAGGAGCACCATCCTCCGTAGCAGGCTCATTTTCTTTCTTTCCTCCTCTTAGGATTTGTTGAACAATCCCCCCAAGAGGGATAATGCCGTTGGGACGAGGAATTGGATGAACCCTCCCGACTGTACCAGAGCCCT
>JAHWFP010142913.1:54802-77654 GCA_023313725.1 Lithobius niger | reverse complement strand
TCCACGACAGCTACTATATGGCAATTACCGATCTCTTGAGATATATTACGAATAGCAAGGGCCCCAAACTGACCCCTGAGGTACACCACTAATAACTGCAGATGGGGTAGAGGATGAGTTTGCGACTCGAATGCTTTGAAACCGATTTGAAATATCAGCAATCCACAGTCCGAGTATGCCATCAAAATCTATACTCTCATGTACGCTATAAGTGTTCGGTGGACCACTGATTCGAATACTTTCTGAAAGTCGAAGTAGACAAACTCAGAATTGATGCTGATGTCTAAAGCGCTACACCGCAAATCAAGTGTTAAAAGAATCTGGTGTGTCGCGGGGTGACCTGGTATAAAACCAAATTGTTCAAAACGTATTAAACACATATTTCTTTTCATAGAGCAATAAGGTGAATATTTCGGCAAGAGGGTAGCAGATTCCATCGATAATTTGATTTTAAAAGAAAGTGGAATAGCCATCCAGAGCCACTGCAAGACTAGGTTTTAAATCCGATTTTAATCCGGTTTTAAAAACCTCGACACTGATTGTTGGGAAAAGAAAACTGAATTGCAGTTAACATTAAATAGATTTTCAATGAATGGTTGGTGGAGATTTTGGCCGTCGTGTATTCTCCATCGTGTTTCGCCATTCAAAACAAATATCTAATTCAAAACCTCAGCTTTCTGAAAATATACATTACATGTAAATGTAGCATTCTTCTTCTGGACTGCTTTTTCCCTAGAGATATATGAGAAGTCTAATAGTCAGCTCGATAACCCCAGTGTGCATGTGCATACCGCTCCTATAAAAAAGCCTAAGGCGAAAGCAGCCATCTTTCTTTCTCTGGCTGTCACTGTGAACACGCTTCTCCTTTTTTTCCCTAATGAAATGAGACTCATCGCCGCAACCGTTTTTGTCATGGCCGCCAAAAGCCGCATGGTCTCTTTGGCTGTTTTTCCTGTTGCTTTCGTCATCCTGCCATCTGCCTCTCTGGCCTCTTCAATTCTCGCCGCCATCTTTGAGACGACCCACCTCCACCGAATGCTGCTCTTCCCCAATGAAAGTCTCCGGCCTTTCGGCACTGCCACCACCGATCTGGATGGCTTTTCCGTCTACAACGACGTCTCCTCTCGTCCCCGTCGGACGTCCCACCGACTGCAGCATCTGTGGACATTTTCTTCACTTCATATTTCTAGACATGTAAGATTTCATCTCAAGATCGAAGTTCGACGGCAAGCTGTGCAACTCACAGTCTTTTCACTGATAACTAAAACTCATCCTGGAATTTTCTCAGCTAATCCGCCACTCCCATCACTTTTCCCGTGACTGCGGAGGCTGCTGGGCTTCCTCTTCATAGGTCAATGTTTTCGACCTTGTAATCATTCGATTGGATTCTTCTTCTTCGGCCTTTGTGACCCTCCAACCTGGACAGAAACCCCTTGATAAGTCGCTTCAGGACACGTTCCTTCTCTGTTCTGAACATCTTGGTCTGCCTTCTTTCATATTCTCTGAACTTCGGGACCTCGCCAATGGCTTTCAAATGTCGCTCTTCAACCATGCTCTTTCTGACTGTTGGTTTGCCACCATTCCTGGCTCTCTTTCGGCCGTACAGAAACTGTCATTTTCTTCAGGTCAAGTGAACTGCATTTGGCTACTCGCAGACCGACGCCCCGAAAACCCTTTCGGCTTTTCAATCTCTACACTGAAAGCCAATATTTCTTCAGGTCTCCTTACGACTGATCTTCAACCGGAAAGGCAAGCCTGCTGCCCAAGCTGCACCACTCCAGGCCGAAAAGGCTTTGTCGTGATGCCGCGCCAAAAGGGTTTCGGCATTCGTCGTAATTTTGGACCTGGTCACTATTTTACTCCATGAATCTTCATCGTCTTAATGGGAAATTCCCAACATCGCACCAAAATAAATAAAATTTAACTTATAAATCTTGAAATGGCAAATTCCGCCTTCTCATCAGTGGCTAATGTCACCTGGAAGATTCGAACTCCCATCTTCACCATGTCAATCGACGTTTCGTCAACAGAACTCTCCTCAGGTAACCGTTCATAAACTCATCCTTTTTTTTTTATCGGATTTAGCATCTCAGCTGCAGAGTCGGACCGAGTAGGAAAGGGCACCTGTGCCGTTTATCGAAATGACCAGGCAGGGGAGTCATGCGTTTCACTGGAAACTCTGGTGAAGTTATGGTGCCTCCAACTGTCTACGGGTTTTGAGAAGCACTCTAAGCTTCACAAGTTGAAACAAAGTCCGAGGTCGAGCTCAAGAAGCTTTGCTTATTTTTATATTCTGTCATCATTTCTGGCTTCGGAGGGAATTCTTCAACACACATTTTATATTTCAAGTAATGTTTTTTTTTAATTTCGGAGTGGGTTGGAGGGGGGGGGGGGACGAGTTTAAAAAATAAAAACGTAAGTAAAGGGAGGGAGAAGAGGAAGGGAATTTGAGCCTTGAAAGGAAAGGTCATCGGTGGACAGGGAATCCAAACCCATTCATTTTTCTTCGCAGGGAGGAGGGAAAAAACAGAGTACCAAAGGGGCGCCGAAAGTATGGTAGCCAAAGGGCACCTATGCCAGTGGCACAATGGTACTATGGCCAGTCCGAGCCTGCTCAGCTGAGATGAGATGCTCAACTTACCGGATCTCTCATCATGGTCATTCTTTGGACACCAGCTTGGCTTTCAGCATCATAACGCCAAAGCTTTTCTACAGACAAGACTCAGCCCTCTTTCGCCGCTACCCATGCCGATCATCCTTTTCTTTTGGGACGGCACACCACCGGCTTCTTTTCAACGTGTTTCTAGACGACACAGGAAATATTATTATTGCCAGGGCCCTTGTATGATATGTGTATCCACCAGGGCTGCAAATTGGCGTATGATTTGAAAGCAAAAGTAGTCCAGTGCCCGTCTAGACCAAATGGAACAAAAAAAGCATGTGATGCACTTAAAGAGGCTACAATTGACATTCTTCCAACCCCTGGGGGTTTCCTTGATTGTTCACATTTGAACCTCTCCATTCAGGATGTCCTTTGTTTCTTTTCTCCCTCTTTGCACTCAACTATGGACGGTTCGCCGAAGGCCCATGGCTCAACTTTAAAACAAGCCCTATCTTCGTCTTCAAATAGGCGTTCCACTCCAGCTTCATCGTCACAAGCTTCAGACACACGTTTAGCTACATTCGCTGACAACATTATCTCATCACCGGTTTCGTCGGCCTCTTCACAAACACCAAGTTCAAAATGAGTCCCTCAACCCATTGAGATTCCTCTCGGGGAGGATCTTGACCCTCATCCAGATTCGGGTTGCTCTCTTCGAGATGTCTCGGGCAAGGCATCACCCCTTCCGGACCACTCGTCTACCGCAAACGTCCCAGAGCGCAAACGTTTCTCAGGCCTAGATGACTCCAAATCAAACAATTCAGCTGCAACTGCTACAGCCCCAACAGACCCTCAACCACTCTCCGTTAGATGGGGATATGTACTTAAAGGATTACACCTTATAAGAAGGAAAAAAAATAGTTGAAAAAATCTTAAACTAATCAATTCAGTTGTTCCCAATCTCTAAAGAACTTACAGCAGCCCGCGCAAAAATCTAACAGCTCTCAGAAGAATCTGTCAATTTCGACCGCGCGATACCGTGCTGCGCTTTACACTGTAGTTAGGTAACGCCAAGATTCAGAAGGCTCCTCCTCCTTCTCCCAGCGCTCAATGTCAGTGCTGCAATTAGGGTGGTACAAAGGGTGCCAGGCACCCGGGCCTGGATGCAGGGGGGCAAAATTCATGAGCAGGGAGCCCAGAAAGACCTAAATCACGACGACCTTGAAACTGTTCGGTCGGGATGGGAGCAACTTTGATTCCAAAATTGTTTTAGTCATTGGGACGGGGCCCACAATTTTTCCTTTGCACCCCTCCTTGAAAAATGCTAGTTGCGACACTGCTCAACGTCACTGTAGACTTCACACTTGTCACCTGTCAGCATCTCACAAGCCTGAATATGGTATCTCACCTTGGTGCCCAATACCTTCCAAAAACACTGAATGGAAAATCCCCCATGACCCTCGTTATTTTCCTTCTAAGAACCCATCCCGCAAACTCCAAAACTGACTGGAATATCAGAGACGCCAGCATCATCGTCAACGGACTCGATACCATTTGCCAAAAGATAACTGACCTCAGCATCACACCAAACAGCACCTGACATTGTAGCAAAAGCTTGCAGTGCACTCTCGCCAGGAAGGTTTTCTGCCTTTTCCTTACTGCAATATGATGACGCGAAAAATGTCACGCCTCTGCAAACAGAATTGAAATTGACATCCCTTGTCAGGACTACTGTTCCAAGTCTTCAGGCACTCTTTCTGCTTTCGGCTCTGCTATTAATTTTCTTATGATAAACTCTAGAACCCACCATTTCACACAAAAATAACAAATCACGCCATAACGGTAAAACACACTGCTGGCTTGGCCCTGGGAAAACAAGTGTGAATTCTTCACACCATCCTCGGAAAACCATTTCTTTATCATCAGGCCACCTCAACCTTCCCTCTGAATTACTGACATCTTTTTTCAAAAAAAAAAAAACTTAGACAGATGCACCTTCTCCCAGTATTTAACAGGAATGAGCGAAATTGAAAGAAATTTATTTTTCCAGTATTAGATTTACTTGGATTCAGTAACGATATAGTGCAATGCACCTGAAAATAAGCTATGCAAGGTCACTTGTGCCGAAGTGATCTCCCACAGACATCAAATATCAATCTCTCTTCCTGCGTAAAGATAAGATAGAGAATGTTTTTATCACGTGTTGGTTCCATAACATGCTGATGCAGAACAAGGGGAGCAATTTGTACAAGAAAGGAATGATGGAGGAATCATTGCCTATCAAATTTATTCAATCGACAGTTAATAAATTGAAGTTGCCTAATGTAATATTAGAGTAGGACGATCTAACTGCCTGGCAAGAAAGGGCATCATGCGCTTAATCAAGTATCATTGTAACTGTCAAGGAGGTAGCCTAGCAAACTGGTTTGTTTGTAGATTTCAGTTCATAAATCAACACGACCTGGCAACGGGTTTCGGTGATAATAGTACAACATGACCACAACAACAATGGTTGTAATATAAATATTATTCAGGGAAATTAATCAGAAATTAATGTAAAACTAAAAGACATAAAGACACCTAAAAGCATTCTGGTCACGTATTTCAATTAATGGCTGAAGACCATATATGGACAAATTCAACCTATACACTAACTGCATGCATCTCCAGGGCTTTTTTTCGTGTTTTACTGATTTTAATATTTTGTTTCTTTACTGATGCCCTACTCTTTGTAGGTTCGTTTTTGGTATAAGTACGTAGTTAAGTATTGCTGTTGTAAGCAGTTAACTATTGCAGTTATTATCAGTCATAGCCCGAACTTTATAACTTTCTGGTGCTGCCATATCAATGCTTGTACAGCAGCTTATCACTAATATTAGAATTACTTGTTTCTTTTTGTCATTTCAGGACCATGGCTAACTCGGGCAAAATACCTCTTGAAGTGCCTTGTTTAGGCAGACCTTCTAGTTTAGGAACATTATACGACGGCCGAAATGACAATCTAATTCCAGATCAGAAGCTGTGGAAACAAGAATTTATTGAAACGAATGCAAAGTTAGAAAAATGTGCAATCAGTCGATGGGAAGTCAGTACAGATCACAACTTCAATAAAAGAGCACTTTCATTCAACATGGACCCTTCCACCCAGCTAAGTTTTCTGACCAACCTTATTTCAGTCAAAGGCTCCGCAAAGCATTTGCAAACCAAGAAATTGTATCCTCAACAAGCCAGAATCGTACTTTGGTATCACTGTGATACTTTCTCTGAGCATCTTCTAGTGGACCAGCTACATTCGAAGGAAATGCAATGCATTGATATTGCAAGCGAAACTGCCACACACGTTGTCACTGGTGTTCAGTATGGCTTTGATGCCTTTTTCGTATTTGAACGTGAATTATCACCAAGTGAAGATGGTCATTCGGTCCAAAGTTTTTTCATGGATGCCCTTATTCAGGTCATCAGAAGTCATGAAGGCGGTGAAAAAGCAATATTGATCAGTCAAGGAGAGCAAGAGGAGCTGAACAAGTTCATTTGCACGTATCACGGTGATCTTCCATTACTAAAATCTCCCAAAACGTTCGATGAAGCCATTAGTGTGTATCGTGACCTCCCAATAATGCTTCGTGAAACTGTTATGTCGGATAAAGATGTCTATGGGGTGCCCAAAACTGTACAGTTGAAACCCTTGCAAGAATTCATCAGTGGTGTCCCAGAATATGTGGTTCTGTCACCTAATTTGATTAACAATATTCTAGAACTTCTGGAAGCCTTTTCGGCACTTCAAGTCAGAACAAGTATTCTTGCCAAAGGAAACATTTCTCGTCTTTTCCCTGTAAGTTTTGTATTAGTTAACTAGTTTTGTTTAATGAGATGGAGATTTGTTTAACATTATTGTAGAGAAAACATTAGGTCTGTGTTGCAACTTCCGATTTTCTTTTTGGTAAAGCAGGAATATGAAAATCAACGTTATTGTATCGTGATAGAGCTTAGTATACCAAGCTACAATGCAGATTCGCAATTCTCAATGCCCTGTTTTTTGAGATTCTAGTATTTTTATTTAAATACTTTTCTGATTGAATATTTTCTTGCGTTTTTACAACCATTTTTATCATCAGTTTTGTGTCGCTTTATTTGGGTTGCTGAACATGGGTTGTTAAATTTAATGGTACAACCAGAATTAATGTATTTTGGAAGAGGCCTTACAAAGCCAGCTAGGGAGCCTGGGGAAGCGCTATTAGCTATACCATTTTACGCTATTCAAATGCCTGTTATGCTTCTGCAAATCACGGTTTCAACATATTTAAGCAAATTTCGGCAGTTTTTCTGAGTAATTCACCAGCAGGTTTATCTAGACACACGCTAGTGTGTCACGCCAAGTTAGGCAATAAACAAACATATCAATTCAATTGTTGACCATTGTAAACCATTGTAGCTATAGCGTAAGTGTCTTATACCCTGAAGCATAGTTGAGCACATTTCAGCTACTTGGAGGAAAATAATCATGCGGCACAAAAGTTTAAATTGTGGTAAAAATGGAAAGCACTGATCCAACTGACAAAAATTAACTTGTGCAGGAATGTCATCTACACGGCTTTCAATGCAAAATTTGACCCAATTTTTTTTTCTTTACCTTTCAGTTCTATGTAACCTATTAGCTCTGCTGCACAAGTCGAGTGGACCATTTGGTCTATCAATAAACAGTTAAGAGCATGTGGGCCCATCAGGCTAACACAACAAAACACAAATTGAAAGTTTTATCAATAGGTATCAGGAGAGTCTCAACTTAGTAATTTCTCTAATTATTCACTAATTATTTTTATACGTTATTAAATACAAATGGTTAACTGTTATCTGTCAGGATTAAAATTGCAATTAATTAACTAATGAACTGGTGAACTACTTAACCAATTAAATACTGATTAAAATAGAATTTTTACTTTTTATAGCTGACGAAAATATCATTAACTGATTTTTATTTAGCAGTTCCCCTCTTTCGGAGCTCTATTTCCCTAGATCAAAAGTCGACTTCCCTGGCGGGCTCGTAACCATTGCATATGTCTGGAACAGGGCTCGCCTATATAACCGGAGCGCAGTCCATAACTTCATCTTTCTCCTAGGGCAATCACTGCGTGTGGTTGCTCTTTAGCCTTCTCCGCTCTGCCCCGAAGACGTTCTGCTCCAAAGACACCCCAAGAAGAGGATTGGGCCATCCTTTCCAGTCCCGGTTCCTGTGACCCTTACTCTCTATTGATGTTAAGGGTGTGCTCAGGGTAACCTGGCCGGGATGGCCTTCCGTCGACGTATGCAGCTTCTTCGCTCTCGGACTGGCTCCTCGGCCGTTCCTATCTCCACCAACGTCATGTGCGGTTGTGCTACTTGCGCTCCTGGATCCGCCTCCGCTGTCATCCACCATTCCACCCGCTACAATGTCTCACTCTAAAGGTACACCTACAGGACGACTGTCTCACCCGACGTCCTCCTCTCCTGCTCCGGTGGATCCTTCTGTTCCTGAGGTCAATATCCTAGAACTCCTGCAGGTGAGGACTCATTGGAACCTGCCGACCGCTGGATTCTCTGCTCCTCCCTAATACTCCAGCCCCCGGTTGCTCCTCCAATGACACCGTTGCCTCATTCCCGATTTCGTGTGGATGCCTGCGACCAGCCAACATCTGCACTCCCTTCATGAGGGATTGCTGCCAACAAAAGCACGCTCTTTCCATCTCAAACTGGTAACGGTTAGGAAGGTGGCTGCTGAGGCAACAGCCTCCCCTTCTCAGTCCCTTGGGTCGTTCCTTTCGCTCCTGTCAACACTTACTCCGCCGGCGGGCCCAAATATAGGTGGCCCATACTCCCTTTGCTCTGCCACAGTCTACAATCTATCCTGTTCTTGTGTAACGAATACATCATCAACAGCCATGTCATCTGACTCTTCATCCTCCGATGATCCTGTGCCTTCCACATTACAATCTAATGATCCTACCCCTGGCCCCTGTGGTTGCATTGGATACACCGGTCATAAGACTCGCTTCGACTCGCACCCATGCTGCCAGCATCATAGGAACTGTGACGGGTTGACAAAACGATGCTCGATTTGTGTTGAAATTTCACTATCAAAATGGCAGGTCATCCGAAAACGACACTTGGAATCACGACAACGCGCGGCTCGTTGGGAGAAGCAAAAAGCTGTTGGTCGGGTCCCTTCCACATCTTCCAAGTTCAAGTCTTCCTTAACTACGGCATCCCCAGCTGGGTCACAACATGGTGGCATGTTTTCCGGCCCAAGTACTTCTAAGACCTCTTTCAGTCCATCGCCCTGGAAGAAAAGTGTTCTTCCTTGCCTCCCACGCTCACTCCTACGGTTCGCCCAGCTCCTACTGTTGTGCCTTTCACACACTCCGGCCTACGGACCAAGGTTGCACAGCCTGCCTTGGCCCCGCTACACTCCGTCCAAGTTGTTCCTTCTACCACTCCGTCCAAGTTGTTCATTCTACCACTCCGGCTTCCCGGCCTTGTGCCCCCCATTACGTCTCGTTTTTACCACCATTACGCCCATCACCACTCTCGATATCTCCTCTGTCTGGCCCGCCTGGCCGTATCTCTCCTACCTCAACGCTGCCCTCCTACTGGCCCTGCTCCGTTCCTGCCTGCCTCTGTTTTCCGGTCGGCCCTGACTCGTGGCCTGACTCTCTCTGTCAGGGTAATGGAAGAGGGGGATTTAAACATCCGTTTTATCTTGGCCATGGCGGAGGACTTCTCCTCCGAATTGGCCTCCTTGAGCACCGAAAACGCAACTTTGTCAGAGCTTCGCAATTCCGCCCCTGCAGACGCCCTACGAGAGAACTGTCGTCTTCACTCTGAAAATGAGGCACTTTTCGAAGATCTCGTAAACCTTCAACGCCATAATTATTCTTTGAGGATCAACTATGGCCTACTCAAGGCCAACTATTCCTGGCTGTCACCTATCCCATCTTTGCCACCTTGGTGGGCATACTATTGTACCCGATCGCACACAAGACGCCTGTGTAGTGCTCCGTCCGGACTGACTCGTCGCTTCCTACAAACTCCCATATACTTTCACCATCCCTCTCCGAGTTACACCGCTCCGCCCCATCGCCATTACCTTTTCCACTCTTTGATCCATCTACTATGGCTGCCATCTCGCGTACTCCAAAGTCAACCCCTTTGGTCAACATTTCTGACCCTTCCTCTCCATCCGGATCAGTGTCTCCTCCACTTTCGGCGGCATGGGCCACAACTGCCACATCCCAAAACTGTACACAGTGTCCAGCTCTTCCGTGTGGCAATTTAATGATGCTCTGAACTTTGTCCCAGTAATTTCAAGCATAGTCCACCACTCCTCAACCTCATTAAGGAAAATTGGAAATAGGCCAATAGCGAAAATCATACACTAGAAATAACGTAGTTCAGTAAGCCACCTTTATGCACTTACGTTTCGTCGGAGTGGCATGACCCGGATTCGAACCGACTACCCAGTTCGCCCTCAGATCACTTGCATAATGCCTTAATCGCTATGGCCACATCCTCCACTGGCATAAAGATAACTCACTGAATCCGTTATTAAGGTCAAAACCGTGACCAGGGCTCCATTCGACCGAAATTCACTCGGCCATACAATGGATGGAGTGAATTTCGGTCGAATGGAGCCCTGGTCACGGTTGTGACCTTAATAACGGGTTCAGTGAGTTATCTTTATGCCAGTGGAGGATGTGGCCATAGCGATTAAGGTGCTATGCAAGTGATCTGGGGGCGAACTGGGTAGCCGGTTCGAATCTGGGTCATGCCACTCCGACGAAACGTAAGTGCATAAAGGTGGCTTACTGAACTATGTTATTTCTAGTGTATGATTTTCTCTATTGGCTTATTTCCAATTTTCCTTAATAATATTTCCAGCGATTTATGTCTATTTATTACTCCTCAACCTCCACACAGGACCTTCCCTGCTCGCCTTGTCGCCGTAAGGCCAAGGGAGTGGCTCTTGGGTTTCGTGCCCTCCATTAATGTATACCTCCTCATCCTTGTGCTCTGCTACCGGATCGTGAGAATCTTACCCCTTAACTCTCTCCTCCAGCTTGAGTTGCGGGTTATACATCCTCTCCATGAACTCGTCAAGGACCAATCTTCAGCCCTACGCGGCATGCCTGATCCGCTACCAGCATCAGCCACACTAGGCTCCCTATACCGTCCCTCTCCGGATCATCCTCCGAGCACTTATTTTCATTCCTACATCATTCGCCACCACCTGTGCTCCTTTCGGATCAAGACCTACGGACTTCCACTCCCTCATAAGGCAGGCTGGTTTTCATTTGTTTTATTTGAATCGCTACCTTCGACCCTGAGGTGTAAGACCCCTACGATCACCCTTTCCCTACACGCAGTTTCTTCCCATGGGACCGTGGTTCCCGGTAACGGATATGGGCCCTCTGGATGCTCTTCTCCAGGATTCGTTCCTTGGGTGGCCAGCTCACAACGCGGGTGCATGAACCTAGCCACCATCCTGGGTGACGAAGGCTGCTAATTAATGAAAATCCGGTAATCAGGTAAAATTAACCTGGTTCATTTTAGTTTTTATTGCCTGTACGAAATTATACATTACCTTCACCCGCCTGCCTCCCCTCTCATGGACCTAGGTTCACAGAGATCGGAGAAAGATGAAGTTTATGGAATGGGGCCAACAATATACTCGCAAGTCCTGTAATGCTATACTTCCTTTTAAAGACGATTAATTTAATTTTTGAACGGCGCTGTTATTATTTGTTAGGGCCTAAATATCCTGGTATTTTAGTATAATTAGCTCCAGACTAATTAATAAACAACCCTAGGGAATATGGCCACTATTCATGAACATGTTGTTGCTAGCAATTGGTAATTAACTACTTTTACTGACTGCTAGTTCAAACATTTGTGACCTTTTTATCAAATTTCAAAAATTTCATTTACTAACAAAAACACATAAGAGGTCAGCTTCATTTCTGATCCAATTCTTGTTGCATCGGGTGTCGGATACGTGTATGTGGTTTCCTATTTTACTTAAATTTCAACTTATTCCTTTAAAAGGTCATCAGTCCCTTAACTCTTTTCCTTGGCAATCCACCAACTCAAACACTTGTTAAAGCAATCCAAGATGAGCAAATTTCGGATCATTGAGCACAACCCATTGAAACAGTGATCCAAGGGGGAAGGGGGGAAGAAATGTCAGACAGTTTAAAGTAAAGCTAAACCCTCCCATCTTAAATTTCAGTACCGTTAATTAAGACACTTAAAAAACATGTGAGAGGTACGAAAACCACTCAGGCTTTATAGTTATTACGTAGTAAGGTGTCGAAATCGTAATTCTAGCAGACGAATTCTTCGTTCGTGCGGTCAACACAACCAAGTCTCGTTTGTGTGACGACACACTTCATCACCCGTTGGCGCATGCGCCCAACAAGCTCAGGCAAGATCGCGCTCGCTCTCACATTCCTTACTGCTAGCGAATAACAGATGCTTTCAAATGAAGCGCGCGCCCCCTAATCTACTTCTCCCTCCCCACAAGCAACAAGTGGACACTGTCCAATCGCTTATCTGCCCAGTATTTCGTTTTGAGTGGATTACCGCCCAGCTGAACGAACTTTCACGAGCTTTGTAGCGGTAACAATCACGGTAGCTACTTTCTTGAATACTTTAATTTAATAAATTACTCAGCGATTGAGTTTTGGTTCGTGCTGTTATGGTTAGAGCTGTCCGGTCTCGCAGCCGCCATGTTAGAAGCACAAGCCGGAGCGCACTCGCTAGTATGCTACGATGACGTCATTCCTCCAAGGTCCTAGGTGATGAAGTGTGACGTCAGTACCATCAGAGCCCCCTAAGAAAGGAGCCCCCTAGGGGGCTCTGGTACCATGCGAGGAAATCGCGTTCGCTGTCTCACGCAATGGAAACATCAAACTTAGATTCTAAATTAACTATTGCTTAATTAATACGAATGTTGGAAACTTCGCGCAACTTGCATCTTGTTTTTTTCGCACCTAACTAACAATAGTGAAATTTAAGATGGAAGCGGAAGGGTTTAGTTTTCCTTTAATGCTACATGGGTTTTCGTACACAAAGTCGACAGAATATTTCTTTCAAAAGGAGAAGATAATAAATTTTGGGCAGAATTTTTATTATGCTATGTTTTATGGCCTTTTAAACATTTTCTGTAAATATACTTTTGCCCTATACGAAGGAATGGGGCCAATAATATACTCGCAAGTCTTGTAATACTATACTTCCTTTTAAAGACGATTAATTTAATTTTTGAACGGCGCTGTTATTAATTTTTAGGACATGAATATCGACGTAAATGTCTTGACCACCGGACCAACTCATTGTTCTCCTCCGGAATATTGGTTTCACCATGGTGGCCACGTATCATACTTGTACTGGAAAAAGGTTCTAAGGTGCTAATTTCTGTATTCAGGACCTTAGTTACCAAAATATTCGTTAATTTCAGTTTACTGCAAAATTCCTTTCGTATTATTTTTTTCTGCATTCAAAATAGATTATCCCACTGTCATGTCCAGCCCCCGACCGAAATCACAAAATTTACACACGCTTTTCATAAGACTATATGAAATTCGTGGAGTAGGTAACTCATTTTAAGTTTGTGCTCCCTAGGCAAAACAAACAAACAAGATAAATGCAATTCTACGCAGTTTTATGAATTTTACCATATACATGACACTAACGATTTACTAATGGCTACAAATCGTTATAGTTTTTTTTCAGAAGCCGTTTATCTCGGAGGCTTCAGCTTTTTTTTTTATCTAAAACTGCGATATACTGTCAACTGGGGGAGTGGAGGGGTAGCATGCGTAATTTTACTTCTGCATCTTTTGTCTTAAAGTTTCAAATTCTTTCCTTTTCTTGTTTTTTTTTTAATTTTATTTCTTTTTGAGTTTACCACGAAAACTAGGGGGGAGGGGGCGGGCTCTAGTTTTTAAAGTTTAATTTCAACAACTTCCTTTTAGTTTCGAGTCAAATCAAAATGTAACACTTGCAAATTCGGTTCTATTTTGCTTCTTTACTACTTAATTAGTTCTTTAAAAAACACCAAATAATTAACTGTATTGCAAATTACTTGGAGGGACTAATTTTCTCTCATATTTGGATTCAACCAATTTCTTTTTTAAAGGGACATGCTAGCAGCACTTCATTTCACACTTAAAACATGATAAATACAATAATACATTGATTTTCTAGACTTGTTGGATTTTGCTGGAAAAGTTCGTTTTTATGGAATTTTATTCTTGCTGTTAAAAGTTTTTTTTCCCTTATTTACGTCTTCTTCCTTTCAATTTTTCTTCTTTTTCTCAGCGTTCTTTTAAAGTTCTGTTCACCTGCTAATCTTGCAAATTTTTGCAAATCATGTAAAGATGGAAACGTCCCCTGTCTCACAGAATGCGCCAGATGTAAGGTTCCATAATTTGAAGTCTAAATGCTCCTTGACGCTAATGGGTAACCCTATTACTGATTTCACACGTTATAATATTTGGGTGCCAGCCCTGGTTGACCCGTGACGGAGGATTTCACACGTAATAATGTTTTCTGGGCGAAGGCGTGCTGGCCAGGATTGGCCAGCGCGCCCTATTTTTAACGTGTGAAATTCGAAGCGAGCCCTCCCGCGCTCGTAGCCTTGCAGTGCAGCCTACCAGCCTACATGTCAACAAACAAAACGGTAAACACTAAAAAAGAAATTTTTATGTGACACTCGTAAATTAAATAATGGCTATTACACGGAGTGAAAAACACGTGAGAGAAAAGAAGAGAACTAAATATTGCACCTTAGTAAAAAAAAAAATCCGTATTGCATATCAGCATGTTAGAAGGTTCAGGATGCATCGCAAGGATCAATTTCTATCAGCGTTTACAATAATTACTGGCAGTGTTTTTCCCTAAATGATATAATTTTTCCAGTTTTATTTCCTTTGCAAATTTCGGACCATTAAAAGGATTTGTTTGTGTGTATCCCAAAAAAAAACTACACTACAAGGAAAAATAAAGATTAGAACTTACCAGTAGTTTTTTTTTATTTTTTTTTTATTTTGAGCAAAATAAAATAAAATACTAACTTACATCAAAGAGCCATGTTTCAGAGAGAGAGAGAGCGAAGTTATGTTGTCATAATAACAAACTGTTGCAGAATGAAGACATGTCACACACACCTACACACGCAACATACACCACAACCCAGAGAGAAAATAAAGAGAAAATAATACGTCGAAATAAAAGTGACACGAACCATATCCATTTTTCTGTTCGAAGAACGTAAGACTGCCCCAACGAAGGACTCAAACCGTCAATCTTTGGGTATGTTTATAGATCGACGCTACAATCGCCGAACCACACCACCAAGATTTAACTATCGGAACATAGGTATTGGTATCCAAAAGACAGCAGTTTTGACAATAGTTCCAAAGGGCAACAGAAATTGGTTTCACACCCGTATTGAAAAAAAAAAACAAAAAAAACATCAGCCTACATTTAATTACGCAAGAAATAAAATCGAATCCGTGCGTCTGGGGGGGTTAAAGACACAAATAAAATGGTTTGGTTGGTTTTTTTTCATGTAGCTATACAAAGGGTAGGTGGTTCGAATTTCACCAGGCAGAGTGGGCTCAAGTGACTTTTGTAGTTTTTTTTTACCGTGGCTTTTTTCCCCCCTATATTCATGGAGAAGGTGGTGTAGTAATCTTCGTATTTGATTTTTTTTTTCAATTCTTGGCTATTTTAAATATTATAAAAAATTTTGGCGACGTCAGTTTGACATTAATGTTGAGCTTCACCTGAAAACACGCAATACGAGAAGTGAAGCCAACTCACTGCTCCTATCCTCCTGTCAACAACATTTGCCAACAGATGGTGCTCCCAAGCGAGTTCTGGTCGGCTTTCAAGCATTTATCTCGTGTGAAATCAAAGGGCGCCCGGAGCTCGGCATGATGGCTGACCAGGGCTGGCCCCAGCCCGGGTTGGCCAGGGCTGACCCGCGACGAATTATTACGTTTGAAACCAGTATTACTGACCTCATCTTGGCCAAAAGCACTTAAATACTTCTCAGCCAGATCTAATTAGCTTCAAGACAACCAGAAAACATTCAGGAATTAATATGTAAATTGGCTGGTTATTTGCTTAAAGTTCAGGGTGATGGTTTTGTAAAATTTTCTTTTTATAATTCTGCACGCTATTGTCGCAATGGTTTTTAATTTCAAAAAGTTGCAAATTTTCAGCATGTATGTAAGGATTGCTGGCTAGTCTTTGCTCAAATCAACATCCTGCGTCGGCCATAAATCACCATGAAGTAGTGCAGGTTGGTTGGTAGAATCGTGAACCCACTAAATCTACGTTTTGATTCAAATGAGAGTTTCTTGGAATAGGATTTTGAATAAATTCTACTTGCTTTGTGGTGACGAAATTTTTCGAAAATTTAAGCACTGGGGGATCTTCACAAATAATCTCTGCAGACACTCTTTTGCTGTACACTCTAGCAGACACACTGGATAACAGTACCGATTAGCCCAATTTAGAACTCGATGGTAAAGTTCTATTTCTGGGTGTTAATGCACAGTTCTGGGCAGGCTGACTACTCATTCACCACGTGGACCAAACACAATCGAATACCAAGGAAACAGTTCTTCAAAGTTTATGAAATGAATATATAAGACACAGGAGGATTTCTAAACAAATGGCTTTACCTTTTGCTTCTTGATGATGGGGGGGGGGCATGGACTTCAGCTTTGTTTAACTAGAGTTCATGGATTTAATTCAGTGGGTGTGGTAGCAAACAGAAGGATGGGGGCTTATGCCTCAGTTATTTGAGGTCTTAGTTTACGTCTCTTTTGTTCACAGAGTAATGGAGAGGGGGGATGTTGGTTTTGTCTTCACTCAGTTCATAGATTTAGAAGGAGGGAAACAGTGGTTAATTTTTGTAACACTAGTTCTTGAATGGCGTCATAACGTGATGTTTGGTTCGCTGTTACATGTAGCAATGGGTCTTATTCCATATTCATAACTTTCACCGGGGGGGGGGGGGCTAAATTCATTCATTGTTCATTCGTGGTATAGCTGCTTATGGAGGGATTTTTGTGTATATATTGCCTGCAACAGGTCTTAGTTCGTTTTACACGAGAGGGAACTGGAGAGGTAATCCGAGTAAAGTCACTCACTCACTCAACTGGTGCCGGGTTAAGTATCTAGTGTATTTGTGGTGTAACCCAAATTTCGCACAAATGGGCAGGATGACCTTCACTTTTATGGTCGGACAAATCAACAGCTTCTTGCTCCCAACTCGCGAGGCTAAAGTCACAGTAGGGCACATCATCACACTGTCTTCCACTTAAGGCTGGTCGTACCTTCCTAACAAACAGGGAGGTATCCTTGTTATCGAGGTGGATGGTGCTCTCCATTACATCCATCAGTACAGACTCACCGTTGCTGTGGGTGAACTTCAGTCTCAAGTCACTGCCATTCAGGAAAAGTCATTATGGTGGAAAGGATCGTGGTGGAGACGGCTGTATAAGTCCAAGATGGCGCTGTTTGAAGGTGGGTCTGTGTAGTATTGAACCTGTGATTCACATTTTTGTTGCGCCGCACTGTCGGTGAGGTTGAAAGCACCACCAGTGTCAGGAAACCAAAGAGAGGTAGTAAAAAGAAAGAAGCCTCCTGACAGATAAATTCCCACAAGAACATGTCATAAGGTGATTTAATTTTCGACCGGTAAATTGCCCGCTTGGTCATCTATAAACGAGATACAAATGTAATGAAGACAACACCAAGGTGAGAAACGACAAATTTCAGCAAGGATACTTATCATAAAAAGCTTATCATAAGATAACATAAAATACATGTCATAAGATAATATAAAATATTATCATAAGATAGTATAAAATACTTATCATAAGATAAAATACATTAGAAATGCGATCAACTTTGCGCTGCTGACATTACCAAATCTGCCATCTTGAAAGTGAAGTCACGTGATCAAAATGTCATATTTTATTAAAGGCACATAAATCCCTCCGTCCTGGCCACTTTACTCATACGTCAACTGCGCTAAAATATAGTTCACACGACCGCGGCCCGCGTTGCTCTGTGAAACAAGCATGACGTCACATCCGACGCTAAATCATACTCATTTCGATGTCACGCCATGCGACACATCGTACAAATGCTAAAAGGTAAACAAACACTGGCGCAGATGACTGCACGTTATGATCATCAATGTCTCCTGTCTGTTGCTGCTGTAAAATACTCACACGTTAGTTTTATTTGAACAAAGTTGATCAAATAAAAGATTCTGGGGTCTTTATTCTGTGTTGATGTCGAAATTTACGTCCTATCGTTGCCGACTATGTTACGTATATTAATTTATTGGCGATTTCAAGGAGGCATGCTTATGGACCGGTCATTATGTATCGCTTTTTTTTTGGGGGGGGGGGGGGGGGAGAAGATATTTTAACCCTCCCCCCTTCTTCGGACAGTAAGTTTACGACACCCCTGCCCCACCCCTTCTTTAATCCTATTTTCTTGCGGTAAACATAGGATAAACCTAATTGTCGATCCAATTTTCGTTTTGTCCTTTTCTTTACCGATTCGGTAGCAAATCTACTTAGTGGAATAGATAAATGCGTTCTTCACTCGCCATTTCTCCTGATAGGCTCAGAACAAGGTTAACTGGGATTGAAGCTGCGTGCCTCGAGTAAGGCAGCTACTATCTCACTTGGCTTTCGCTCAAAAGCGGCAAGACACGTGACTTGAAGTGCACGAAGAATCACTACGTCACAGATTAGGTGTGTAAACATCGCGTGACGTCACCCTTGAAAGTAGTCCGAGAAGCTTTCTGGCGGGAGTGAGATGTTCTTCGGACCGAGCGGTAAAAAAAGAAGCTTACTAGCATACACACGCCACATCTGTCCTCGGGATCGTACCCTTAGACGATCAAATAAAAGGTAAATGAATTCATATAAAACTATCTCCGGTAATGTATCGAGGAAAACTGTTCAAATTTACCAGAGGGAGTTATGTGCCTTTAACGAAGGTTTCACCGTTTGCACTATTTTTTCATGCTACTAAAATTCTTTATGGTATTCATGAGACGTATGATATTAACACTGATGGTGTAGGCTTCCTGATTTGCTTCCTGATTTTTTCAGTTGGTTCTTTATATAGGATTTGGGCTCTGCTAACATCCACAATGTGGTGAATATTTTCAACATGTCGTCTTGCCACAGCATAAATTATGCCACTTTTAGCGATTGCCCCACCATGTTCACGTTTGTGAATCCCTAAAGCTTCCTTCCCCACAAATACCTACAATAGATGTAAGAGCAATCATTGCATTTTATTACGATTATTTATTATTTCGACAGACGTGCCACATGTTCTGGGTTCCCTCAATTCGATCCACCCATTCCCTCATGTTCACCGAGGAAGAGGAAGATAAATATGGTTCACTGCCCTTCTTAGACATTAGAATTCACAGGGATCAATTCCTGAAGAAGACATAAACTTCTCGTAACATAACGCAAATGACGAGGTCTGGTCATTTCCCTTCACGCACTCCGTCTGTCCTCCGCACTATTCTCAGCGGAGAAGTGAAACGTTCTTTGCAGTACTACTCCAAAGACAAAATAGTTGAAGCATCCAGAATTCGGCATAATAAGTTAGCCTTAAAAGGATACCTGCCATTCAATATGCATACAGAGCTTGACAAACCGCTGCAACTGGCCGGGCGACTGTTATGAATGGAATTTTGGTCCAGTCTCTTCCTGCCCCCCCCCCCACCAACGTAAACAAATTCTTCCTTCACTAAACTGGACCAAAATTCCATTCATACCAGGAGTTTTTCAACGCGTACATCATATTTTCTCTAAATATGGAGTTAGAGAGCTGTCCTCCCTCCCTCGTACCACTGGTAGCTACAGTCGTCCGGATTCCTCCTCCTCAAAGGTCTTCAACCTCCAATTATAGAGCATTCAGCCAAACATTCACAACTTCAGTTTTAACTTTAAAGTACCGACGTGTTTGAACCTTCCAGAATCTTTAAGTGATCCATTCCTAGACATCGTCCGTGATGTGGTATTTGTAAGAAAATGCAGTGATTGCCCTTACATTTATGTAGGTAACTGTGGGAGGGCTTTAGGCATTCTCAATTGTGAACATTGTAGGGCCATTGCTAAAGGTGACATGACATGAAGCAAGACATGTTGAAAATACCCACCACATTGTGGTTGTCAGCGGAACTCAAATCATGTATAAGGAACCAACTGAAAAAATCAGGATGAAATGGAAACCAACGCCATCAATGTTAATAGAAACACAGAAGCCAATAACACATGCAGTAAAACAATAAACTTATATTTTGGTACTATAGATATTAAAAACTCGCAGTACCTTCATCAGAGTGACTAAAAAAAGTAAAACACACCTCCCATCATGGTTTGTTCGAAATTTATCGCTTGGTGTCCTAATTCATAGGCTATAGTAACGTTGGCTATAGATTGTGTTTTTTACTTTTTTAGTCACTCTGATGAAGGTACTGCGAGTGTTTTAATGTGTATAGTACCGATATAAGTTCATTGTTTTGCCGTATGTGCTATTGGCTTCTGTTTTCTTGTTTACTGCATACAGCCTCATTCAAAAAATATTAATGTTAATAAAAAATGTTCTCATGACCACCATAAAGTATTTTAACTAGCATGAAAAAAAATGGTCCAAATGGTTTAAAGCCTGAAAACAATATAAAATTTTGATCACGTGACTGTACTTTCAAGATGGCGGGTCTGGTAATGCCAGCAGCACTAAGCTGATTTCGTTTTAAAGGCATTTTATAGTATAATTAGCTTTTTATTGTAAGTGTCATTCCCGAAATTTGTCATTTCTCACTTTGCTGTTGTCACTATTACATTTGTATTTCGTTTGTAGGTGACCAACCCGGCAGTTTACTGGTCGAGAATTAAATAACGTTATGACATATAAATAAATAAATAAATTACAGTTTATTCCACCACCAAAGTGGAAGGGATACAGAAGGGCGGTGAGCCGCTGACACCGTTGCCAGGAGTTTAAAAGAAGCAAGTATTTTTTTCTTTTCATTTTCTTGTTTAGGAGATCAAGATAGTGGACGCCTTAGAAAAATGTTTAAATTTTCGTTTTTAAGTTGCCCTCGGAAACACGCTATCGACTGGGCAGACACGGTGCTGGCATGTAGGGCGTTCCAAATGGGTATCACTCGGACCGAAAAGAAATGCAAGCGGCAGTCAAGACGCGAGGGGGGAATGATTAGCTTCCAGTCATGCCCTCGAGTACAGTATATGTGCTGTGCATGATCAAGGTCGACATCTATAAGATTGTGTAAAATTGGGAGAACGAAAGCGTAAAAATGTTGGAGAGTGAATAGGAGATTTCCCTTACTACCTGCCATAGGATAAAGGCCGAAAACCCGTCTGGACCACACGACCTACTTGATGCGGCGAAGTTCTAGCAACTCAAGGCCAAGAGTACGAAGACGATCTTGGTATTTAATTTCTCTAAAACCAGGGAGATTTTTTGTGAAGCGTCGTTGGACTTTTTCAACAAGGTCAATATCCTTGGCCAAGTTCGGAGACCAGACAGGGGTTGCGTATTCCAAAATTGGACGTACAAACACCTTAAAGGCCCAAATTTTAGTAGCAATATTTCCAGATGTAAAACACCTGTTCACAATCATAGATCGACGAAACGCCCCAGTTACAACCTTTTGGCAATGAAAAGAAGGTTTCAGATCCTGGGTGAACCAGATACCCAAATCCCTAATTTCCTTCGCTTGTGGTAATGACTCATGGTCGAGAAAATACTGTGGTTACAAATTTTTATTCCCAACATGGAAAGAAGAACATTTTGGATTTGAGAGGGGGAGCTGCCACTGTTTAGACCAAGCAGCCACCCCCGGATCTGTTCCTCCAGATCTTGCGAAGGACTGGATGTCGTATTATCGACCCCAATCTTTAAGTCGTCTGCAAATTTGTACCCATAAGTGCCCGTGTTACCGATATCCAGGTCGTTAATGTATATTAAAAAAAGTATAGGTCCAAGCACAGATCCCTGGGGCACCCCACTCGGGACTGGCTTCCAGGGTGAGTACGAGTTCTCAATCATCACCCTCTGCATGCGCCCCCTCAATCCTGCAACTGCTTATTTTCAATAGTAGTTTTCGATGTATTACAGACTCGAAAGCTTTCTTAAAATCGAAGTAAATAACATCTAACGATGCTCCAATGTCCCGCGCGCTTGTCCAGCGATCCAGTACCAATAGTAACTGATGGATTGCCGAACGATTAGGAACGAAGCCAAACTGGTCAGGTCTAATGACTGAGTGATTATCAAAAAAACTGCAGAATTTTGTATCGAATGATCGACTCCATGATTTTGCACGACACACATTTAAGAGCGATTGGGCAGTAATTGTGTGGGTTTGACGCAGAACCTTTTTCAAAATTGGAATCACATTTGCCTTACTCCAGATGCCTGGAAGTTTATGTTGGGAGAACGAAAGCGTAAAAATTTTGGAGAGTGGATAGGAGATTTCCCTTACTACCTGCCGTAGGATAAAGGCCGAAAACCCGTCTGGACCACACGACCTACTTGGTTTAAGATTATTTACTTCTCTTACTACACAGCTTTCAGAAAAGACCACCTGTGTGCAAGGTGGAATATGATGGGGTAATTTAATGTCCGGCAGTCTTTGATCATCGTCATCCTGGATTGTGTTCAAAGCAAAAATATCGCCAAAGGCTGCTGCCTTCTCAACATTACCCTCGATGAAGGAGGTGCCCTCCTTTAATGGGGGTATAGATCGTGTATTTGAATTTCGACTTCTAAATAATTTTAAAAGAGCCGAATGGCTGCCATCACGTATAGCAGCTTCTTCCCTCCCGCGATGCCATGTCTCAACCATATCAGAATATCTTCTGCGTGCATTATTGTATACAAGCAAAAGCTCCGGGCTAGGTTTAGCCTTATAGCGCCTCCAGTGTTTCACCTTTAAAGAACGCTGTTTAGCAATGTATTTTGGAACAAATGTGCGTCCATAAGATGTGGGGCGAGGTCGCTCGCGACACATTTCTATATGGCCAGATAAAATATGTGAGAAGCAGGCCCATGCATGTTCAACGTCTTGGTGTAAATTAAAGACAATAGGGTCCCAGCTAACCGACTTTAAAGAAGACTTCAATTGGTCAA
>JAHWFP010142913.1:36529-54402 GCA_023313725.1 Lithobius niger | reverse complement strand
GTTAGTTTACGTTGGCAATTTTCAAGTTTGTCGAAATGCGCAGCATAAAAAGGTCTGCAAATTTGCGAGCAGTAATCTAGAACGGGTCTCACAAAGGTCTTGTACAACAGGGCAAAAGAAGCAGTATCAAGAAAAGAAAACTTTTTAAAAACATAATGAGCCATACGAAAAGCTTTACGAGTAGCCACGTCGGCATTAGTGTCAAACTTCAGTTTGTCGTCAATAGTGATACCAAGGTCACGGTTAGAAGAACTGGCAGAAAGTGGCACATCGGAAATACAATAAACTTTGTGTGGATTGTTTAACCCAAAATGTAAAATGGTGCATTTTGCTGGGTTAAGTGAAAGAAAGTTTTCCATGGTCCACGACTGAACGTACTCGAGAGCAACTTCCAGAGATCTGTCAAAGGTGGGACCAAACAGTTTGAAGTCATCAGCGTAACTAGTATTGTTAGCACCAAGTTTGGCTGAAAGATCAGACATAAAAATATTAAAAAGTAAAGGACCAATCACTGACCCCTGTGGAATACCACTATGAACAAGTTTCCAAGGCGCGTGCGAGGCCCTGAGAATGACACGTTGTCTACGTTCAGAAAGGTAAAACAAAATCCAAGTAACAGTGGGTTTAGAAATTCCAAGGGAAAGTATTTTGTTAATAAGAGTGCAGTGTTGAACAGAATCAAAAGCTTTACTGAAATCAAGGAAAATAAGGTCACAAGGTATTCCCTTGTCAATGAGCGTGGTGATGTTATCATAGGTGTAGAGAAGGTTGGTGAGGCACGATCGTCCAGGTAGGAAGCCATATTGTGATTCATGGATAATGCTGAGTTCATTACACTGAGCGCTTAACTTGTTGTAGATAAAGCGTTCAAGAACTTTAGAGGCCACTGACAACAAGCTGACAGGTCTGTAATTCTTAACCTCTAACTGAGATCCACTTTTGAAGATGGGCACGATATTAGCATCTTTCCAACAAGTGGGGAAAGTGCAGCTACGAACAGAGGTAGAGAAGATAATAAAAAAAGGCAAGGCCAGAGAAGTAGCACAACTTTTCAGGAAAAAAGCAGGGAGCTCGTCAGGGCCACTGGAAATGTCCTCCTTAAGGTTAAGTAGCGCCTCTTCAACCGAAGTCAAAGAGAAATCAACAGTTCCCGAAGAAGGTGGGATATCAAAAGCCTCAGTAGGGGTTTTACAAGCAGTGGTGAAATGATCATTGAATTTGTTGGCAATCTCAATGTCTTCAATAATGGTAGAACCATCACAGTTTTTAAGACACGTAGCAGGTTGAGACTTTTTGCCTTGGTTAAGGTAAGAAAAGAGGATTTTAGGCTGGTGCTTTGCCCGAAGGATCAAGTTTTTTTCAAAACTGGCTTTGGCAGCCTTAATGCCAGCAACCACTTTGTTTCGAGTTACTTTATACAAGGCTAAGTTGGAAGGAGTTGGGTTAGAAGTGAAGGCACGGTAACACTTTTTCTTTTTTTTTAACAAGTGCTCTGACAATGCTATCCAACCAGGGTGGTATGTTATTAAAAGTGACCTTAGTGACAGGAACAAAAGTGCTGATGATGTCCAGCAAGAATTTGTTGCAAATTTTGAGTTGAGAATCAACGTCGAGGTCAGACAGTTCCCCTTCCCAGTCAATAGAAGAGATGATTTCATTAATTAATGTGTAATCAGCGATTCTGAAGTTGCGCCTGGTGAGATAGGTCGTTTTGAAAGAGAAAATAGCATCAATAGAAAAAGAAAGTAAATCGTGATCGCTTTTTCCCAAAGGAGGAAGGTGTTCAACGGGTGTCACAGTGAGGTCATCGGTACTGATGATAAGATCAAGGAGACTCGAATTCTGTCCAAATTGATGGCGGGTAGGCATAGTAACAGCCTGATTCAGGCAGTTTTCTTTGAAAAAATCAAGGAAAATTGCCGAAGCACTAGTATTCAATTGAGTCGTGGAACAAGAGCTCCAGTTGACAGTGGGGAAGTTGAAATCACCCATGATCACGACAGAGCTTCCAGCCTTGGTAGCAGGAGATTTAAGTAAGGAAGCATAGAAAGAGTTCCAGTGACTTGGCAAAGAGCTACTTGGGACACGATAGTAGCAACCAAAGTCGATCTTAGACGCAGTGGAGAGCGAAATGGTACACCATACGGATTCCCATTTGCCTTCTTCGTCCACAAGGATGTTAGTGACAGAAGCTTCAAGGCCCGACTTGACATAAAAAGCAGCACCTACATGAGTGCCAAGAACACGGTCTGCGCGATGCAGGTCGTATCCTAACAGAGAATAAGCCGAGGAGGGGATATCAGGAGCCAGGTGCGTCTTCGAGATGCTGATAATGTCAGGATTCATAATAGCAACATTAGCGCGCAGCTCATTAATTTTGTTTGGTAAACCCATAGCGTTAAAGTAGAGACAATTGAGGGAATGGAAATCGGGAGAGTGGTGGCTTGAGTTATTCTTTGCGTAATTCTTGAAATTTAAGCTTGGGGATTGTTGTCCTCCTCAAGAACAGCAGCAACGTTGTGACTTGAACAACTGTTGGATTCCGACATGCTGAGGTTAAGAGCATCACAATCGTCATCATCAGCCCAAGAGAGCTGGGCTTTCTTAGCATTGGCTATACGTTGCTTGGTCTCTTTGCTGTTGTCTTGTAGCGTGATAACATTGGCTGCATGGACAGCTGGGCACGAAACAGACTTTGGTGACATAATGTTTACTTGGATAGGGTGATTAGACCTTGCCTGATCCTTGGGTTGTTGTGGAACAAAATAATGATCAATAGTTTTTTGAGCAGTCGAGCTTTTAGCTTTAGAAGTTGAAGGATTCCTAGAAACAGCTCCTCTACGTGAACCACCCATGAAGTGCATGACCTTTGCTTTAGCTGGCCAGACGTTAGAAGCCAGCAAAATGTCACTCATGTCCTCTTCAACCGTAACACAAAACGAGGAGTATGAAGGATATTTAGTTTTCAGTTGGAAACACCCAACTGAAACATCAAGACTAGACAGAATTTTCTGCCTAATAATTTTCGTAGTGGTATCTGGATGCAGTCCCCCTACAAAAATCTTAACCGGTTTTAACAGATGGTCTAACTACACGATTTACACGATCTAACTTGAACGATACACCACCATTAGATCCCCCCCCCCCCTCGGCTCCCCCGGTCCCTGCGGACAACCGAGTAGGCCAAGGAATCACAAAGACTGGCGTCGGCACACTTAAATCTAACCACGTCTCCACCACAAAAATCATGTCAAAAGTGTTACGATGTAAAATTTCCAGGAAACAGCTAAAATTACGAACAATGCTGCGAGCATTAACCAAGATGCACGACAAATCTTTACAGCGACGAACAGGTAAGTTCACAAGCACTGGGGCATCCCCGATTGCAAATGTTGGTTTTCCGATGGTGCGAGCAGCATTACAAGTTTCCTCTGGAGCACTGATTTGCCCTTTGTTATCAGGTGAATTTGATGTCTAGCCATCAGAGTGTGGTCTTTACAAATGTCCTCATCCAGTGAGATGAAGGAAAAGTTCATACGGACGCACATTTGGCGGAGAATGATGTTCGTATGGATGATCTTTTTATCCAAGCCTCTGCACAAACGGCTTAAACGGGGGAACAGGCCTATAATGGCGATTTTTTATCGTAGGGAACTTCGCTCTTACCGATGACATACAGTCGTGGATAACTAAGACAATTCTATTTGGAGAATCTTCTTCAATACTATTATTCCCGGCACATGCAATAAGAGTTACCAGTGACTCTAGGTTCTGAAGGATTGGTTCCATCCTAGAAGGAAGCTCTTTTACCTTGAGGCCAGGGAATGTCCATGTTCTTGAGCGCACGTCACAGCCTCCTCTCAGGTTTCTAACATTTGAGTCACCGATAACCACAGTGTGACTCTTCCAGTTAACTGCGTCTTGGTCAATACACCCAGGCTCGGAAAAATCATCACTCAGGATTTCTACTGCCGGGTCTATGGCTGCCTCCACGTGGTTACTGATCGTCTTCTTAGTGTTTTGGTTGCATAGAAGTGATACCTGATGACCTAGATCGGCCTGGTCGGTAGCAGACTCTCCGATAGGGGTCTTACCCGATGAATTCATCTGACCTCTCCTCCCTTTCTGTTTTTGGCAACTACTTCCCCTGACCGTGATGTTCTTGTGGAGCTTAAAAGGACCCGGATTCACTGGTGCCGTTGGTGCCGTTGGTGCCATTGCGGGTGTTAACCTGAGGGTTTCTTTCTTTTTACAATTCGTCCACCCGCAAATTAATTGATTTTAACAAAGATAGGCACTGAGATGACCCTTCTTCGTATCATATCCATAAAATTTAGAATCGTCTCCAGCCACGAACGGTATGCATAAGAATTATCTGTGGCTGCTACTTATTTCCCATTCAGAAAATAATTGCAGTGGGAGAACATGGAGTGAGGAATGAGATTGATGGGTGACTTCTTCTGCTGCGGCAAGGTCTGTTGCATCGCCTTTGGTTACTCTAACCTTTCGTGCACGTATAATCGACTAAAGCCTCCACATAATTTTGGTTCTCACCCAAGGCGAACTGTATGGGTGAGCTTTCGCTAAGGGTGGCCAAAGAGAGAATGGATTCTGACAGGTCTTGCACATTGAGCCAGTCAGGACTCGGCATCTTCGGTAATCAACGACACGGCTGAATGAAGAGTGATAGCTGGTACGGTACAGTTTATAGTCCATACTAGTTATTCACTTTGAAACGCGTTTTGTTTTTTTCCCATGAAGCAGTTTCTCAAGAATACCGATTCTATTACTGGGGCACATTCTGCAACTAAGATATTGTTATATTTTGCAGCCTAACCGCACACTATAACTGAGCAAATTAACTACTTCACCCTTCCTTAAAGGGAATGGATCTACCCAAACATGGCTGTAAAATGGAAGATTCTACTTACTCACAGGAGAGGAGGGCTGCCCCGCAAAGACTTTCTTTGATAGCCTAAATGTTCTCGTAGTTCACGGTTGTCCTGCCAAAGATATTTTTCCCCCAAATCCTCTTTTCACTGAACTACTCTGCATTTAATGAGGTAATAGCTGACGACCACAGGCTGGGAAAGGGACAAAATAAGTAAATAACAGACTGACAAATCTAAACACGCACTACAAATTGAAACGCAGCGGTTGTGTTGTTTGTTCAGCTAATCATTTATTACTAAATCTGTGTGATTTATGTCGTTCATTTTACTGCCCCTTCAGTTTTAATTATTAGGACTTTTTACTTGCATTTTAATTTATTTTAATTATTTTTTACTTTATTTCAAGGTAGTGTGTATTGCGTAATTATAAGAACACTAAATAAGAAATCACTGGATTCGTTCACTGAATTATTGTAAAAGAAGGTTTTAAAAATATAAAAATTTAGCTTACCCTTTATGTTTACAGGGTATTCTGCAGCAGATAAAGAAATTTGAAGATTCTGTGTCAAGGTTCCTCACTCAGATGCAGGAAAAGCTTGCCGTACTCATCACACAAGTAAGACGATGTGAAGCAGAAGAAACGATACTTGCTGATTACGTAAAGAGTATTGAAAATTCTCCTTTTAGCATTTCAAAGTTAAAAATATGGGTTAATCGTAAAAAGAAAGAAGCTCAAGTGGTAAATAACCAATACTTATCACGTTTAAAGAATTGTATGTTCTTTGCTCAGGAAAAAGAAAGGGAATTGTTAATGCGTGATGGAAGCATAAAACTCACGCTAGCTTTTTCGTTTGCTGCAATTGCCTTAAGTTCTCATCCCTATTTGGAGGAAATGGAAGAATATTTGAACGATCCTGAGAACGCAAATGAAGTGGATGAAAGCTTTGATGACCACTGGTTCCAAAGTGACAGCATAGTTACTAGCTTACAAAAACAGGCTGAAATGTTTGCGAATTTTGCTTTAGAAAACGAAGCAAATAATGAAATTCAATTTGTTCTCGTGGCAAGTGTCGGACGAAAAACTGGAGTTTGCAACCCGGGGGAAATGTTTCTGTACAAAGATGGTGTCCGAAAGTCTTTTCAACCGCCATCAGCACCAGGACCCCCCACAGTAATGGGAAGTCCTGCAGAGTACGAAATGGACATAAAATGGGAAGCACCTCAAAATGGTGGTAAATCGGTACAAAAATATCTTATTGCTTATCAATACGCAAATAATGTTGACGAGCCACATTGGTTTACAGTAATGTCCGACTCTAGACAAACACGCTACCGAGTTACAAAATTGGATCCTAACACGTCATATACGTTCAAAGTAGCAGCAATTTGTGAAGCTGGTAAAAGTGAGTACAGTCTACCTAGTCTTCCCCTTATTACGAAGGCTTTGCCGTCACTTGGCAAGGAAATCTTAGAGTTTTGTCATCGCCTTACTGCAGATTCACATGGGCTTCCAGCTTGGTATTTGGTTCCATTGAGAGAAACTTACCATAATCCATCCATGCGCTTGCGAAAGTTTGAAATTGGGCAACCCTGGCCACATATTCTGACAACAAAGGTTATCTTGGTTGTGGGTGCAACAGGCTCAGGGAAAACTACTCTTATCAACGGAATGATCAACTATTTGTTTGGAACTGAAATGAATGACACATTTCGTTTAAAGCTCATAGATGAAGAATTGCAAGAAAGCCAAGCCAACAGTCAAACACAGTATATTACTGCTTACACCATTAACTGGCAACCTGGTTCAAAAATTTCTTACAATCTCACCATCGTTGACACTCCAGGTTATGGCGACACTAGAGGCATTGAACAAGATGATCGTGTTACAAAACAGATCAAAGAATTCTTTGAGATGCAGGGAGATGCCGCTATTGATCAAATTGATGCAGTTGGTTTCGTTGCACAGGCCTCTGCAGTCCGTTTGACGGATACACAGAAGTACGTGTTTGATGCCATTTTGTCTATATTTGGCCGTAATATCTCGGACAACATTTTCATGATGTTAACGTTTGCTGATGGAAGACCACCTCCTGCATTAGATGCAATTAGGGCTTATCAAATGCCTTATAGGGAATACTTTAAGTTTAACAACTCTGTCTTTACGCAAGTCGCACTTTCTAATGGGCCCACTACACAGAATCCGTCTGGAACAGGAATTTCTGTTAACGAATCGTTTGATTCGCTTTTCTGGGAATTAGCGGAGGAGAGTTTTAATAAATTTTTTCGACATTTTTCTCTAGTTGAAGCACAAAGTTTGAAGCTTACTAAAGAAGTTCTTGCAGAGCGACAGCACTTGGAACTAACTATTGAACGAATTCATCATCGAATTAATACTGGAATTAACCACTTAAACAGAATGCGTGAAGAATTGCTTCTTATAGAACAATATGAAGCAGAGAAAACTGCAAACAGGCAATTCACAAGAACAGTCCAAGTCCCAAAAAGCAGGCGTGTTCATTTTCAAGAACCAAACCGCTATGTTACAAATTGCCTTAACTGCAATGTTACATGTCACAAAGAATGTCGAATTCAAAACGATGACGATAAGTATAATTGTGCAGCTATGGAAACACCGGGGAACCCAGCCACCAACTGTGCATGTTGTGTTGGCCATTGTGGTTGGAAAACGCACGTAAACCGTGATTATTTCTTTGAAGAATACATGGAGCAAGAAACTATTACTCTTGCAGAGCTGAAACAGAAATATGACCATGCTGATAAATCTCTCTCGGCCAAAGATAACCTTCTTGCTGGTATGTTCAGCAAATACAGTGAAGTTCAGATGCTTGTCTTACAAGACATACAAGCTGTTCGTAACTGTTTGCAAAAGCTAGACAAAATTGCTATGAAGAGAAATCCTATGACCACAGTGGAATACATCGATGTGTTGATTCGGTCAACCAAAAGTGAAAAAAAGATTGGCTGGATGGCTAGATTATCACAACTTCAAGAAGCTCGCAAACGAGCCGAAATGATCCGTAAGATGGAGAAGGAAGGAATACAGTATGACCCATTCAAAGAGTTCAAGGATGAAATTAAAAGAATGAAGACTATGGCATCGACACCAAAACGAGGTGTTGCACAAAAACTGAAGGAGTTTTTTGGGTTTTAAAGAACTGTTAAGGTCAAGGTTTTGTCTTGTTTCGTGAAGCACGATTGTAGAGACCAACGATCAACTTGGCTGATGGACCACTGGTCATTTATTGCACTTATATAATAAAGTTATTGCTTTACTAATTCAGTCAGTGGATTGCAAACTCATTATTTTGTTATGTAACAAGATTTCGTTGTTTTACTTTTGATTTTGCAACAAATAATATGATGTAATAATCGATCCAATAAAGGAAGAAATGTAAAATAACAGCAATCTACAATGGTTTTGTTTACTATTTTGAGGACCAATACTGACACCCCCGTTGAAATTAATTGACAAAGAACTGGTGTGGTTTGATATTTTGTTGTCCCATAGCTAAGGACAGCCACATGTACCTTGGTGCTGCCGCCAACAAGCACATGTAGTAAATCTACTGGCTGCCCAAAAATAAACATAGAATTGTTATCTAAACAAAGCCTGGTGACGTCCTCCAAATTAGTTGCGAAAACAAACATGCAACTAATACACGAAAAATACGTATAAATAGCGAATACGAGTTCTAACATAAACCTCATATATTCGAGAAAATTTACTCATATACTGCTCTTATGTATAGCTTGCATATTGATGCCCACAAGCAACGCGTACAGCACAAAGCCATCTAGGGCTAACACACACACGCTAATGTACCACCTGCCAATATTCAAAGATAACATTAAACGTCCGTCCTATTCAATTAAAACATATAAAGCGTGGCGACCAACACTGTGTCCTTTATTGCTAAGGCTGTGTGGCCACTTTGAGGCCTCTGAGGCAAAATAACTATGTGATAGAAAAGCTGAAACTTGGTTTGCTTGGAAGACTTTGGTCGCCTGACAACATAAAAGTCACACAGGTTACACAGGTCAAACGTTTTCTTGTTGAAAAAAGGTGTAAATAACATAGATATTTGCCTTATTACTAGTGGCTAACATATTTCGCGAAAAAAATATACTTCCATGGGACGAATACAGCTGAAATTTTGTGGATAGCCATAATTTAACTGAAACGCGCCTTTTGCTGGTGTGGGAGTCGTGGGAAACGTATTTCAAAGTTACCAATCAATCTAAAAACTATTTCTAGTTACCGTGAAAATATACATTACCTTTTTTAAAGCATTTCTCTTCTCCAAATGCTGTTTCCCCTCGCTACCTACTGCGCATCCTACTGCGCAGCCTACTCGTATATAAACCGAAGCGGAGCATTAGGCTCACCTTTTCTTCTCTTCGACGCATGCTGCTAACATCACTTCCAGAACAAGATCCTCCCTTTTTAGGGGATCCCAATCCCTCTAACATTCCTCTCTGCGAACTCCTCTAGACTGTGGAAGGGACAGTTCCCGATTGCTTTTTAAATAAGCCCAGTGCCCCTACCGACGCCCCGGACCACTGCACTGTGACTGAGGTTGGCGCTAATGACCAAGCTGTCGACGCGCCATTAAGCCTCATCTCCTCCCCCCCCCCCTACCGACGCCTCTTGTAAAAACAGAGGACTCATCACAGGTTATGGCTTTGGCCTGCACGACCAGGCTCCTCATCAACCTCCGTTACTGGGGCAATCCACTACGTTACTCACGACCCTCCTGCAGAATGGGGGAATCCTCCTAGGAAACGGAGAGCCTCTCGAGCTAGACAGGGAACCGCCACCCCCCAGACCAGGTCGCGAGTCGTTCTTGTTTCGCCCCATTGGGGAAGGAACCGCGAATCCCCGTAACTTTGACACTTACCCTGAATCTGAATTCCTCACAGCAGACACCAAACTCGACTTCAGTTCAGCTCTTTTTCTACCTCGACGAGCAGCGGTTCCCATTTTCGTTCTTCGAGACAATGATCGTCTCCTCCGCCTTGAGTTGCGGGCCGCCTCCCATGCAGACGTTTTGAGCACAGCAGTCATCGCTCTCTGCGAATGCCTCTACACCGATCCACCGGCCGACGTTCGTCAATTAGGGATCCTTATCAACCAAGTCTTTAAGAAGAGTTGCTTCGCTACGTATCATGCCATGAATTGGTTCACTAGGGCGCTCTTTAACTCCACGCTCCTGCTACGGGAGGTTGCCCTTAACACTTCACCTAACCTGCGTGAATCCACTCGTCACCTCTTGAGGAACCAGCCCATCCATGAATCTGATTGCCTCTTCAGGGGACTCATCCCTGAAGCAGCGCCCCATCTGGATGTCTCTCGAAAACCATGTCCTCGTTCCCTACAATGTTACCGTTCCTCGAATCCCCCTCGACCAGATCCCCCCAAAGACGATTGGGGAACCAAGAAACCTTCATCATTGGCCTCAGTTCCCCCGTTCCTCGTTCCTCGTCACCCCTTCCTTCACGTTTCCAGGGACGTGGCCGTGCACGTTCCCTGGGGCGATCCCCTGCTACCAATCGTCAACAACATCGATCCCCCTCGCGTTCCCGTTCCCGAAGAAGCGCAGCGTTTATTGACATTACCGCTCCCCCACAAGCTGCGGGAGGTCGGATTCGTTATTATGCCAAAGCTTGGCAGTCAGTAACTTAAGATCCCGTCATCCTCTCAAGTGTTCTAACTGGATTCAAACCGAAGCTTTCACCCCGTTCCCCTCTGCGCAGCTCACCATGGGACTTGGAACAAACGGCATCAACCGTCTTACGCACAGAATTTCGTCTCTTACTCCAGAAAGGTGCAATTCGCCTCGTGCCACCACCCATCAGTCCAGGATTCGACAGCAGCATCTTTCTGTGTCAAAAGAAGTCAGGTGGTTCCCGTCTGATTTTCAATCTTCGACCCCTCAACCAGTTCATCTCAAACCTACATTTTCAAATGGAAACTGTGTCATCTATTCGAGACTCTCTCACCCCGATGATTGGACAATCTCCCTGGACTTGGCTGATGCCTACCTTCACATCCCCTTTCATGCCTCTGTCCGCCACCTATTTCGGTTTCTACACGATGGTGCCGTTTACGAGTTCCTGTGTCTCCCATTTGGTCTGAACGCTGCCCTCCCCCCCCCTCGAATCTTCACCATGAAGCTTCGTGCAGTCCTTGCTTACCTACACCAACAAGGAATTCGCATTCATGCCTTCCTCGACGATTGCCTGTTGCCTCACGCCAACCCTGGTACCCTCTCCACCAACGCTCACGTCGCCGTGTCTCTTTTTCATCACCTAGGCCTAGGTATCAACCTTGCCAAATCAAGACTCAAACCAGCCCAGTCTTTTGTCTTCCTCGGGGTATTCTTTGACCTCGCCCAGGCCACAGTTATGCCTTCTCTCCATACGATCATTCCTCTGTCAACCCCTTCACACGTTTTGCGACCTTGCATCAATCATCGGCACCATCGATTCCTTCGCAGACCTAGTCCTGTACGGCATATGGATGGCACGACCCCTCCATCATTACCGACTTGCCCAATGGGGCAACCCACAACGAGCTCTGCGGTTACCACCTTGACGGATCGATCCCTCATTCCCGTTCACAACAGTCAACTGGTGGATGGACATAACGAACCTCACCTCCTCGATTCCCCTCCACAAGCCAGTTCCTCAAATCCACCTCTTTACGGACGCATCCCTAACAGGCTGGGGCGCTCACATCAATAATCTTGCAGTAGCCGGCACCTGGGGAACCGAGGCAACCGACCATGTCAATCTCCTAGAATTACGAACGGTTCTCCTCAGTCTACGTCATTTCCAACACTAAGTCACAGGCCATATAGTCCAAGTACACATCGACAACACCACTGCTGTTGCCTATTTGTGGAAGGGAGGAGGGACACGTTCCCTATCTCTACATCACCTTACATCCGAAATCTTCCAATTTTGCATTCAACAGCAAGTTTGCCTGCTTCCCCTACACATTCCCGGCAACCTGAATGTGATTGCCGATTCCCTGTCGCGATCAAACACCGCCAACCAGCAAATGGGCGCTCCATCAGACAATTTGCAGAACTTCAGGCTCTATCAGCTACAGCCTCCGATTGCTTCTTCTTGGACAATTATTCTGGTGTGTCTCTAACCCCTCATGCGTCCTTCAGAGCAAAAACACAGAAGCCCACCGAACAGACAAAAACATTCATCATTCCTTCCCTCTCCAACAACTTCGGCGACGAACAAGAACGAGCCTTGTGCCCGGTTTGGGCTATTCGATTTTACCCTAAAGCTTCCAAGCCTATTTGGAAAAACCGCACTCAGCTCTTCGTTCCCTTCATCAGCAGGACTGGCGTTACCCCGTCCTGTATGATCGCCACCTGGCTCAAAACCGTTATCGTTCAAGCCTATGAAGCACTTGACATCAACTGCCAAACTGAAGGAATCAGGGTTACGGTGCACGAGCTTCGCGCCATATCCACTTCCTGGGCCCACCACAGCAATATCCCTATTACCGACATCATGCAAGCTGTATCCTGGCGGAGTTCGACAGTTTTTGCGTCTCACTATCTCCGGGATATGTCTCATCAAGCTGATGGATTGTACCGCATTGGCCCCTTTGTTGCGGCCCAGCGTGTACTTTAACCCCCTTTGCACACTTCGTTTTCTGTGTGGGGAACCGCTCGCTACCTAAGGGAACTTGGTCAGATGGCGCCCGCCGCCGTGACAAAGTCTGTGGAATGCTTTAAAAAAGGTAATGTATATTTTCACGGCAACTAGAAACATCAAAATACCAGTGTTACCTGGTTGATTTTGGTTTCTATTGCCTCCTGAAAAGATACATTACCTTGCTTCCCTCCCTCCTCCCGTCTTGTCACCATCTAGGCACAATTCAGGTCCATAAAGGTGAGCCTTATGCTCCGCTTCGGTTTATGTACGAGAAGGCTGCGTAGTAGGATGCGCAGTAGGTAGCGAGGCGGAAGGATATCTTCGAATTAAGTTCTCTAGATTAAACAGCATTTGGAGAAGAGAAATGTTTTAAAATAGGTAATGGATATTTTCAGGAGGCAATAGAAACCAAAATCAACCAGGTAACACTTACACAGTTACAGCATTTTGTTGTTATTGTTGAACATATTTTGCTTACAATTGTGAACACGAAGACATGACTACGCATCACGAGAGAACAACACGAATGAAGAATTGATGCTTTTTCCACTGCTAAATACGCGAGTTCGGTGGACTTCACGTCAAAAACTAAGACAAATATATAACACTTACTAATGGAAAACTACTAAAGTCCAATAAATATAAGGCCCGTAAAAATGGATTTATGGCTTTTTTTTATCTCGTAATTGTTAAAAGAAAAAATGAAAAAAACAAAACAAAACACTGCAAAACTCCACAACAAAACTTGTTAGGATTTCCGCCAAGCTCTTTCACCCAGTTAATCCCATCGACCATTTTCAATTTTTCACTTTTCACCTTCGAACTAGGGATGCACCGAATATTCGGTAATTATTCGGTATTCGGCCTATTCGGCCAAAAATTCAAGTATTCGGTATTCGGCCGAATACTGATTTTGGCCAAATAGTGCTATTCGGTATTTGGCCGAATACTGATTTTGGCCGAATAGTGATATTCGGTATTCGGCCGAATACTGGTTTTGGCCGAATAGTAATATTCGGTATTCGGCCGAATAGTGTTAAGAAAGTAAAAAAGTAAGTAAGTAAGTTTATTACAATAAACAATTGCAGTATGACAATGCAGTATGCATGCCCACATCCCACAAGAGCTGATGCCCGCGTGTGGCATGTAGGTACCATACAAGAAATTATAAAACAAAACATTGTATAAAAAGAAAAATTCGCTGCAAAACTTTAGTAACAACATGTAATTAATAATAGAATTATTTAACTATAAACATAAAACGAATTATAAAATAATGGGAAGGTAATGGATAGACAAGGTAAGACATACTTATTGCGAAAGAAAGTTTAGCTTACAATTTTGAATAACTTTTCTATAGAGTCAGTGCTTAAGCCCAGTAGCCATTTATACAAGGATTTTTGGAATGAATTAATCTCAACAATTTCTTTTAAGTTGTTTGGTAAACTATTGTATAGCTTGCTGCCAAGGAAATAGCTGCATTTATGTAATCTTTCTTTATTTACTTTAGGCTGGATAACGTAGTTGTTCGATTCACTCCTAGTGTGGTAGTTCGTTAGTAAACGAGTTGCAGCATGAGTATTATTCCTCCGAAAACGAATTATAACTCGATACACATATAAATGGCGAAATGGCAGAATACCTAGCTGCTGAAAAATAGGTAGCGAATGTTCATTTTGTTTTTTGAATGTTATTACTCTGACGATCTTTTTTGAAGCATAATAACTGGAGCAACAGCGTTCATATACGTTCCACCCCAGCATGTAACAGAATACTGTACGTATGAATGACCCATGGCAAAATAAAACATTTTTAGCGTGTCAAGTGAGACATGCTTTCTGAGATAGTATAATTTACATAACAGAGCCCTGAGCCTGCTAATAACTGTACTAATCTGACTCCTCCAATTTAATGTGTTGTCCAAGGTTACGCCAAGGTATCGTACATCATTCACTTTTTGGATTGGAGAACAATCACACGGCAGGCTGAGCTGCATTGAACAATTATGCATTTTTAAATTATTAACAGTTGGCCCATCTCTCTCTTTCAGTGAAAAATGAATGTAGTTACTTTTAGTAACGTTTAAGGTTAAAAGGTTCTCGATGAACCAGTCTCCGATCAAAACGAGGTCTTGTTCAATATTTATTGAGACTTGTATTTTATTTTTGTTAACCGCAAGAAGTGCAGTGTCATCAGCAAACGAAATAATACTAGAATGAGTCTTTAATTTGTAAATATCATTAATGTAAATCAGAAAGAGGAGTGGCCCTAGAACTGATCCTTGAGGCACTCCTGAGGTCACCAAAATATTGTCACTAAAATGATTTCCGATTTTTGTGCATTGTGATCTGTTTGATAAGTAATCCTTGAACCAGTCGAGCGTGAAGCCTCTGATTCCATAACGGTCTAGTTTCTGTAAAGGATAATGACCGAAAACCGCGGGCATTCCTAAATAATACCCGAGGGCGCGCAGCGTCCCGAGGGCCATTGTTTAGGAATGCACAAGGTTTTTGGTCATTATCCGACTTAATGCCCATTACGGCGAAGAGCTCGTTTCCATTGTCGGCTATTGTTGGCAGACGTTTTATGCTTTGAAAGAACGTGGTATTGTTACGTTCATGAAATAACGGGCCATTGTTTTACATTATTGGTAAAGATTCGATAATAGTTGAACGTGTTGCGGGAAACAAATTCTTGGTAGGCTACTGATGATCAAAATGCCTTATCGTATTCCGTGTTTGTGCTTTTCGATTGGCATGTTTGTGCGTTGCGTGACGAAATTGAGGATTAGCACAAAGACAACAAACTTTTGGCAGGTCAAATGAAAATGGGCGAGAATACCTTAAATACATATTAAACGTTTCAAAAATAAATCAACGTGGGTTAAAACATATAAAAGGAAAGAAGAAAACAAGCCGAACAGCTATGTGATCTAGGGACGAATTGAGTTGTTAGTTTGAATCCGGGTCATGCCACTCCAAAGGTGGGTTACTGTTCTACGTTAATTCTAGTGTACTATTTTTGCTGTTTTGCTCGTTTTCCTTTTTCCTTATGTAATTTACAGGAATTTGTGCTTATTTCTTTAAAAGATATAAAAGTGCAACCAAAGAGAGTCAAAGCATTTTCTCTTCCCGACAATCCTTCTCGTTGTCCTGGCAACGTGCGCAGACTGTATCAAAATTATTGGCCCGAACATGCAAATACTGAGGTTGTGTATTTTTGCCCCAAAAAGAAATACAGTAATTACATTTTGTATTACAACCGCCCCGAGGGTAAAAATGTTCCGAGCAACGTCATCAAAAATGTTGCAACAGATGCCAATTGCTAAGTTGGATGGCTAATTAAGCAATCACAACATTCGTGTCAGCAACAACTTTGTATTGACCCAACGTAGAAGAGCATCTCATTGTGGAAACAACTGGCCACCGTAACTTGAAATCCTTACAACAGTACAAGAAAAGTAGCCGTGGTATGCAAGCAAAAATCGGTATTTTGAACGTCGTAGCAAATGTATTAGGCCGGAGTGTTACAATTGAAAACCCGGTCAAACATTTGTTGATTAAAACTGTAACCATTTTACAATCATTACGTAATCTTTTGTAAATGTAACGGCATTGTAATGTAGTGCTTTGCTACTACAAACGTGTTTTTTGTTTTGTTTTGTTAAAATAAGCTGATTTTCAAACTCCGGGCATTCCCTAGGGAATGCCCGCACTTTTCCTGCCTTCAGGTGAAAGTGCGGGCTTTCCCGGCAACAATGGGTTTTTACAGTAAAGGATAATGACCGAAAACCGCGGGCATTCCTAAACAATGCCCGAGGGCGCGCAGCGTCCCGAGTACCATTGTTTAGGAATGCACAAGGTTTTCGGTTATTATCCGACTTAATGCCCATTACGGCGAAGAGCTCGTTCCCATTGTCGGCTATTGTTGACAGACGTTCTATGCTTTGAAAGAACGTGGTATTGTTATGTTCTTGAAATAACGGGCCATTGTTTTACATTATTGGTAAAGATTCGAAAATAGTTGAATGTTGCGGGAAACTAAAAATTCTTGGTAGGCTACTGATGATCAAAATGCCTTATCGTATTCCCTGTTTGTACTTTTCGATGTGCATGTTTGTGCGTTGCGTGTCAAAAATGAGGACAGAACTTTCACACAAAGACAACAAACTTTTGGTAGGTCAAATGAAAATGGGCGAGAATACCTTGAATACATATTAAACGTTTCAAAAATAAATCAACGTGGGTTAAAACACATAAAAGGAAAGAAGAAAACAAGCCGAACAGCTATGTGATCAAGGGACGAATTGGGTTGCTAGTTTGAATCCGGGTCATGCCACTCCAAAGGTGGCTCACTGTACTACGTTAATTCTAGTGTATTATTTTTGCTGTTTGGCTTGTTTTCCTCTTTCCTTCATGTAATTTACAGGAATTTGTGTTTATTTATTTAAAACATATAAAAGTGCAACCAAAGAGAGTCAAAGCATTTTCTCTTCCCGACAATCCTTCTCGTTGTCCTGGCAACGTGCACAGAATGTCAAAATTATTGGCCCGAACATGCAAATACTGAGATTGTGTATTTTTGCCCCAAAAAGAAATACAGTAATAACATTTTGTATTACAACCGCCCCGTGCGTAAAAATGTTCCGGGCAACATCGTCAAAAATGTTGCAACAGATGCTAATTGCTAAGTTGGATGGCTAATTAAGCAATCACAACATTCGTGTCAGCAACAACTTTGTATCGACCCAACGTAAGAGCAGCTCATTGTGCAAACAACTGGCCACCGTAACTTGAAATCCTTACAACAGTACAAGAAAAGTAGCCGTGGTAGGCAAGCAAATATCATCGGAATTTTGAACGTCGTAGCAAATGTATCAGGCCGGAGTGTTACAAATGAAAACCCGGTCAAACATTTGGTGAATAAAAACTGTAACCATTTTACAATCATTACGTAATCTTTTGTAAATGTAACGGCATTGTAATGTAGTGATTTGCTACGCCAACCTTTCTTTTTTTTTGTTAAAATAGGCTGTTTTTCAAACCCCGGGCATTCCCTAGGGAATGCCCGCACTTTTCCCGCCTTCAGATGAAAGTGCGGGCTTTCCCGGCAACAATGGGTTTTTACATTGTTGCGTACTGTTTCAGCTGGACTTTCCTTCGCCGAAAAGGGTATTTAACTAATGTAGGATCGAGTTAGCGTTTACACAAAACAAGACCGTTATTTTATGATACCGTTCGGTATTGTTCTTTGCTCTTGTCTTTGAAATTATTTTTGTCA
>JAHWFP010142913.1:2740-25987 GCA_023313725.1 Lithobius niger | reverse complement strand
GACACTGTTTAATGATTTCCTACAACTTTCAAATTTACACTGGTGATCTATGACGCTTATTTTGGAAGCTAGCAACATGATGACCTTGGCGCAACTGGTCAAGGTCATTGTCCTTACACTCATCTGATTCCCCACTGTTTTATCATTATTACTGTTAACTTATTGTAAAAGCATATGTCATTATCTGGCATTTATTCTTGTAGGCCAGACTTTTGGACCACCCTTGACGTTTAAACAAAATATTCAAAAGGGAACTTAATAAAATGTACAATCAAATGGTAAAAATTGCAACTAACATGGCGGACGAATTAGTGATCGCCATTTTTGCTCGTTATTCAAAAGTTAAATCGAGTTTGGATTCAGGCCTATATATTTAGAAATTTTTTACTGAGCTGTAAATAATGTTCATCTGAATAGCTAATTACATAATTAGGGTTGCAAATTAATGAGATTGGAATACAAACAACTTACGCTTGATTTTGCAACGATTTTTTTTTTGTAGTGACTTGCCACATGCTTTTTTAAGTATTTTCTAAAACGGTTAGTGTTCTGAGATGACGATTAACAATTATTCACTGGACCGTACCATACCAACGAAGCATACACCGTGCCGCTGGAAATCAAGTAAACTTTAAAAAAAAAAACGGCAAATTAAAACAAAACGCAACGAAATAATAACATTTGATCGTCACATTTAACCACTACAGGAAGGCACGCAACCGCAAAAAAAAAAAAAGGATTCCGTTAACAACACACATTCACTTCATTAAAAAAGAATGTTTCGAAGAATTTCCTTCAACATGGCGACCAACGTGGCGTCAAGTATAAGGCAACAATTATCAGCATTCAGTTAGGACATTGTACAAATGTACAGTGCTACATCATTTAGTGTAGTGTCCAATACAAGAGTTTGGCACATTTCAGAGCTCTGGATAAAAAATGATAAAGTGGTACAAAAGCTGGAATTTGGTTGACATCGAAAGCTACGACTCTCCTGAAAAAATTAATTTGTATGGTGAAGGCTATGTATTGGCATTCAGTGCCAAATCTGACGCTCAATAACGTTGAAAAACTGTAGCTAGCTAGCCAGTCCACCGACTGCCATATTAATTTGCAAAGGACCATTGCTCAAGAGTAGTAAAGTATGGGGGAGGAGTTCAGGTTCAGAATTGGCCGTATAACTGCAGTAGAATAGGCGAACACGATACCTTTTCAGGCTTACAACCTGGTGGTGCACGTGTACGGTGACGCGTAAGTAACAAAATATTGTAACCATTGTTAGTACTGTCGGTGGCATCCGTTATAGTCGCAGTAGGCATGTCATCGGCTGTGAGAACTGTGACAACAATATGTGCTACGTATCGACCATGCTTTGAAATAAAACTTTGGTTCTTGAATATGTAAATAGAACACAAAAACTGTATCTCGTTTGACGTTTAAGTGAACCAAAGTCAAAAGAGCAACGGAAATCACCAACGTTCCTGTTCCTGTAGCATTCCGTCTACCACGATGTTTCTGAAGCATTAAGTCCACGTTTAACCCTAGTCCTGTACTCAACCATTGAAACCATGAAAACAAAATGTTTCAAATGTTCTGAACAGTTTTTACTTTTCAACCCGAATGAGTGTCTGCTACTTGGCTTAATAGCTTCACTGAAAAGTCGTAAAAAAAAACCTATCGTCGTGTATCATCAATAGGATGATGTACTGATAGGAGACGACTTGACTGAAGACAACTGACAAATTAATTTTAAAAAAGAAGTCAGGCATTATAAGAGGTGTTGATCTCCTGCCTCAGCTCTCGGGTGGTCTTGTCGCATGCGTTTTCCTCTTACCTGTGTGTGTCCGTTGGTTTCTCTTTGTCATTCGTGTGCCGATGGGGGCGCGGAATTGTACCGACACGGAGTTACGTTACTCCGGAATTTTCATAAACACTGACCCCTGTGTTGGACCCGGAATTACAGTAACTCCGGATTCGTAATCTGCTTTAAAAGTGTCTGAAACATGCAATCCGGAATTGTAGTAACACGGATTTGTAGAAACACGGAATTATCCGGAGTTACGTTAACCGTGCCGATACAATTCCGACGCCCCGTGCCAACCTCAGCAGAGACAACAGCAGCAAGATGAGCAGGAGAACAGGCAGCAGCGCTAGGCAAGCTTGGAGCGATCTCCACGACCAGAGTGTAAGAAGTGTACTTGACTGTAAGATGCAAGCAGTAAACCTGAGTATCCGTGTCTAGAAGAACTGCTAGTGATTCTTGAGTTATGTTAGAGACAATGAAAGGTTCCCGAACCCCGACCAATCCTCTATACCATGGTTTCCATGCTAGGACTCTTCCTACCACACCTTGGTGCCTTCCAGCAACGGAAGGACTTATCAGTCACTGGTGATCTTTGTGGACCCCCGAGTAACTAAAATTCCTAATGGAACCCTCCACAATGAAAGAAACAAGAAACGAGTGATTATGGTCGCAGTGATGGGCAATAGTAAGATCATAATTGCCGATTCTCTATAACCAAGTAGAACTGTTTTGGACTCGATTTCAAACGATTCGCTGTAACGAGGTCGATCTGTTTGGAGCAATTTCAAACAATTGGCGAGATTAGGCCCCCGGGTAACTAAAAATCCTAATTGGTTCCGCTACAACATAAGAAATGAGTGACTATGGTCGCATCAGTGGACAATGGTAAGATTGTAACAGTCGATTCGCTGTAACGAGGTCGAAGTGTTTTGGCACGATTTGGCAAGGTTTGGCGTAAAAAAGAGTTTTACATTCGCGTCGCAGACAGTAGTGGAGTTAGATGCTTGTTGTGAAAACTTTATTCCCAAACAACACTCCTAGTGCAGTTTATTCAAAAGCAAAATGATGCTTACCGCCCAAAAATCCGTTGGCTATGCTACAAGCAGTATGCTGAGCGGTTCATGATACCAGTGATGTCACGTGTTAACAGATTCTAGCCCCCCTTGCACTGAACAAGTCCAAGATGGCGCCGTCTTTTTACTCACAAAATGGCGGCCCCCACATGAAATTTTCCTGTTTTGACTAATTTTGTAGCCAACTTGTCTGAAATTGATGAGTGGTTAGGAACTAGTACAAAATAATACGAGCACGTGTCCACACTTACATTTTAGAATTTAATTACGATTTTTTCTGACTTTTTCGAGATTTGGCCTACCCCTTCCCCTGCTGTCCTGCTATTACACATGGCCTTATGTTGTTGTGCTATTGATTATGTGTTCCACCACTACTTCTTCCACAATCCAATGAATCCTGTGCACATTAGGAGATAGCAGAACTGTAGCCATAGTTTATTATATGCAGATTGTGAAGGAGGTTTCTTTAGTAGTGGCCTTGAAGGTAGAAGTTGCATCGTAGACCCCAGTCTCGTCATTAGGCATAAACTTACCCCAGTTTTGCAATAGTTACCATGGCTGACCACAACTCCTCAAATGTTTCTCCTACTGGTAGTGATGATAAGAGCAGCGACCCCATCCCTGCTCATCGAAATCCATCTCCTACAGGCTACGCTTGAGTTACCAGAGAATGAAAGGCAGAGCGAATAAAAGTTAAATTTATATTTGTGTTCATTTCAATGACTTGACCATACTTATTAATGCTTCTCAAAAATCTGAGTGCAATAATCACTTGGTAAATATGGGCTTTTTGCCTTTTGATGTGAAGTACTGCTCTTGCTTTCTTTTCGACATTTTAGCATTTTTTAAGTAGGCCTAAGCTACGCGTCCCTAATTTTAAATGCTCCCACGCTTAGTTTCTGTTTCGTTGTTTGAAGCCTCTTTCCGCATCCCGTTATCTAAAGCTGTGCACCATCACCACCGCCTAAACTAAAACGCCACGCTAACCATCACCATTATTATAGGACTGGTAGACAACTTGCTGCCGCCAATAAACATTATATTGTTTATAACAATTGCAAAGTATCTTTCCCAGATTAAAAAAAAAATAATGAAGCATTAATGAAGCATTTAACTGCAAGTGAAACAATCACCAGTAACGATAGTTTTTAACAAAAATACAAAGATTCAAAAGGTTGACTCTTCCACCGCTGATAAACGACTTGCATCAGTCGCGGAAGACAATATTATTGTGAGCCGCACACCTCTCATTTCTAATTTGAAAGTTGTTGTCATCTTACTTTTGCCTTTTTCATTGTTGTAAAGTGGTGCTCTAAAAGTCTTATTGTACCCGTGTTCTTATTGCCATTGTTTAACAAACAACATGGCGGAGCAGCAAGAAGTGAAGAGCTTCTTAGTGAGTCTGAAACGAGATAATGTTTTGGAGCAGCGGGATATTGACTCAGGTTTGGTGTCAGTTGATGTCTATGATCGGGTGCTGAGGATGCGAAGAAGAGAGGCATTGACGAAGTAGACTTAAATTTGTTTGGTGTGTCGACTGCTAATGACGGGAGTTTGGGCCTACCATTGAACCAGGAGCCCAACAATGTCAACAAAATGAGTGTTATGGTCAATGGTTTTAGTGAGTCCAACAATGACAATGTTGATAACAATGGCACTTTTGGTCTGGTTGAGGACGGGATTTACGTTAGATGGGGAAGTGAATTTAATTCGTGCTGACAAAAACAAGCCAACCTCGTATGCTGGTGCTGTGCATAAGTGCTCTGCAAGTTTGCCTGCAAATGGAGGCGATGAGCCAAATCAGTCGGAGTGTTGGTAGGATCTGGATGACACGAGCTTGACCAGGGTCAAAAGACTGTACATGGGCAGACTTTCTAATTTTGATATGCGAAATTTTGTTGTAGTTATTGCAGATCAGGTGGGTAAGTCATATCACACCATACTGGTGAGGGATGCCCTTGCGGATTTGGTTAGTTTGCAGCATGTGTCAGGTATTTGCTGGTTTCGGGCCAATAACACCTTTCAAATCAGCTTCTCCAATGCGGCAGTGAAGCAGAGGGTTGTGGCGGTGAAGAAGTTGTCCCTAGGTGGGTTTGCAGTGAGATTTTGATCTGCAGGAGCGTCTTCTCCGGGTGAGACTCCATTGGCTCCTGTTGGAGACAACAGCATCAGATATCAGGTACGCGCTGGCTAACTATGGAGAGGTGCTAAACCACAAACACGCCGCTCGTCTGGCGTGTGGTCGCAGCAGCGAAGGAGGCGAAACAAAAAGTGTCCTCGTCTGGTGAACTCGCCTCCATCACAGAAGGTACAAGTGCTGAGCTGCAACCAATTTGAAGCCCTTGATAATGTCATTATTCTGAGTAAATGGCAGATTTGGGTGAGCCTAGTGTGGAGAGTGAGGGTACAAGTGGTAGTGTGGAGGGTGAGGGTCCTCGTGCTACAAATTCACCTCCATCTCAGAGGGCAGAGACTCTTGACCTTGGTTGATGTCATGTGCTTGGAGGTGGCGGCGGACGTGGTCGTTCCCAGTGCTGTGAGTGATGCTGGTGGTGGCAGTAGGAGTGGTGCGTGGAAGTGACCTGTGTTACGGGAAACACTGATGCCCTTGCGGTAGCCAGTGACGTGGCTTCGGAGGGGTCTGAGTGCAACAGCGGGAACAGTGTAGTTGTCGAATTTGATTTGTCTCAAATGTCTGGTCTGGGTGTTGTAGGAGGTGTAGTGGAAAGTGGGGAGTGGTATTAGGGTGTGTTGCCACTGACTCAAATAATTGTTTGTATTTTGTACTTGGAACACTAGAGGGTTCTCACTAAGTTGCATGAGGTGGAGGAGCTGTGTTACCGGTCTAGCATTCTGGGCCTTTTGGAGGTCTGTCTTCCCCCGGGGGTGCTGTTGTCATTGTGGGGCTATGTAGCTGTTTCTGGGGGTGGTGGTTCCCAAGTGCAAATGGTAGTCAGTGGTTGTCGTAGCTACCCGGGGCTGTCTGGGGGTATAGATTCATGTGTTTTCCGGGTGTGGTGGTGCTCGGGTTGGGTGACGTGCATAACGGGTCACGTAACTGGGGAGTCCGTAAGGCAGAATGGGTTGAATGGGTAAAGTCACTCCCAGGGCCGCTAGTCATTGGGGGGATTTTAATGCCCATCATTGGAGCTGGGGCAGCCGAAAGTGTGACACAAGGGGTAGGATGTTTGAGTCGTCACTGGAAGAACTTGACCTGGTAGTGTTGCAGGACGGGTCTCCAACTTTTGTTAGGAGGTATGAGGGGGGGGGGGGGATTCCAGGATCCGTGATAGATCTGTTCATGTGCCCGAGTTGGGTGTCCGAGGAGTTTTCTTTTGCTGTCTCGGATGACCTCAGGGGCAATGACCACTTCTCTGTAGCGCGTTCCAGAGGTGGAGACTGGAGCTCCTGGCAGCCCAGTGGTTCCACTCCCGGGGGGTGTCCGGTTGCTCTTGGGGTTGTCCTTAGTGACTTTTCCCCGTGGATGGCCAGGTGGGGCAACTCAGGTGGGTGGTCGGGTCGTCACAGAAGCCACGTTCCGCAGGGCCGGGTGCAGCCTGTGTGGTGGACCTGGGCCTATACCATTGTTGTGCATGACAGGCGCAGTGCCTGGAGGAGGTTCTGCAGGCAGCATTCGGATTTTCGCTGGTTCTTTTTCTGCGGAGTCTCGGATGAAATGCGATTTATCCTCGGCAGTGAGAAACTCAGGTATGATTGTCGGTTGTGTGAGAATATTTCTCATGGTAACCAGCCAGCCCAGTCTCTTGATAGGAAGTCTGTGGTGTCCTGGGTTTTTGACTCGGATGGGGTGGTATTGCGGGAGAGCATGGATGGTGGAGGAGTTTCAGCGCAATTTCTCTGCAGTGTATAGCTCTCCTTGGAACTCAGGCCTGGTCCTTATTCTCGGTCTAGCTGTGCCAGACCTGGACAGCCCGTTGGAGTGTGTTGAACTAGGTGCTCTAGCGTCCTGTAGGGTCGGTGGCGTGCCGGTGGTAGACACGGTATCCTGTGGGCAGTTGGCTGGTCTCGGTGCTGATGCGTGCGGGACCTTCTCGCCTTTTGGCAAACTAGATTTACCGAGGCCCCGGTCCCAGAGGCCTTGCTTTTCTCTATTCTGACTCCAGTCCTGGGCAAGGGAAAGCCTCGCTCCACGGTTACTAGTGACCGATCCATTGCCCTGCTCTCTTGCGTTCGCAAGGTTTATGAGCGCGTGCTGGAGGGGGGGGGAGATGAGGCTTAATGGCGCGTCGACAGCTTGGTCATTAGCGCCAACCTCAGTCACAGTGCAGTGGTCCGGGTTGCCACTGCACCACACATTACAGAGATATTATTCAAACCCCTAATCTAAATCTTGTCATACATCTGTACCTCCTGCAAAAATTGAAAAACACCGGACAGGAGGACAGACTTATCGCCCAATTGACGCACAATGTCATGCGGAAGATGGAAACGACGACGAAAACCATCAAGATGGCAACAATCAAGAAGGAAGTGCCGGAAGTGCTGGAGGGGCATCTGGCTGGTTGGCTGTCTGACAGGCAGTTTGGCTTCCGTAAGCACAGGGGTGCCCAGGACGCTATTCTCTTTCCAGAGTCGAACGTCAGGGAAGCCTGGGTGGAGGACTGCTCTGTTGCGGCGGTATTTCTGGACATCTAGGCCGCTTATGACATAATTGACCTGGATTGGGTGGAAGCGTCCCTGTGGGGAATGGGTGTCAGTCACTGCTCAGCTGGTCATGGCCATTCTGGGTCTGTTGCACAACCGGAGCTATGCGATCAGAGTGGGTGGCTATTGATCCGAAGTTAGTCGCACGGATCGTGGCTTGCCCCAGGGAAGTTGTCTGAGCCCTCTGCTCTTCACGGTGGCCATCAATGAGGTTTTAAAGGAGCTCGCTCTGTTAACCAATGTGGTGTCATACGCCAATGATGTAGCAGTTTGGGTGGTAGGCAGGGACGTGCCCTCCCTCTTAGCTTTGTTGGAGGTTGTTGTTGCATGAGGGCAGGAGCTTTTGGCAGCCAGGGGATTGGCATTGTCACAGGCCAAATTGGAATTGGTGGTTTTCACTCGCTGCCCATTTGTCCCAGTTACGATGCGTGTGGGCCTCCCGGAGCGTTCGTTACCTTGGTGTCTGGCTGGACTGCCAGCTGTCATGGGTAGAGGAAGTTGAAGTGGTCAAGGAGGCGCTGGTCTCATGGCACAGGACCCTCAAGGCCCTGTCCTCCAACAGGCTTTTGGTTAAAAGGGTAGTCCTGTCGACCTTCTACAGGGTGTACATCAGGGTAGCTGATACGTGATCAGGTGGGGTGGGGGTGTTCGTCCAAGATTTTAAGCAGTGCTACTCATGACGATTCCTCTTCATCCCTTCCAGTTTTGTGGAGGACCTTGTGGCGCTAGCTGTCGCTCTTGCCATTGGTCTAGACCTTTGTGTGCCTTGTCTTGGGATTTTTTTCGGGTTCTGCCGCAGGGATTTCGTTTCGCAAGCGGTCATTTCGGTTGCTGCGGGTATATCACCCGCTGGTCCTTGAAATCTGGGTTAAGCTATGGCGGGCGGCGTACAAGGGCTGTGTGGTTAATATCGGGTGGGTTCCAGGCCACAGTGGGAATAAGGCTGCTGATGCTCTATCCATGGCAGAAGGCTTGGATCAGGTCTTGTGTACCCTAGCCCATCGGGATTTGTACCCTGTTTTGCAATCACTTTCTAGATGGGATGCAGGACTCCTGTCCCGTCTTAGGACGGGGCATGTACTCCTCAATGCCCACATGTGCCACTGTGCGAATGTAGGGAGGGTGGTGAGACAGTGAGGCATTTCTTGTTAGAGTGTAGACGGTGGGCACAGTTTCGATGAGTTGGGCTAAGGGATTGCAGCGACTTCAAGGAGGTTTCGGGTGTCCCGCTTAGTGCCAAGAGCACAGGGGGCGGCCTCCGGACTGTTCTGGGTTTTTGTGCGGCCACTAGGCACTTCTTAAAGTAGGCTCGGGAAAAGGGGTTTCTGTGGTCTTGTGTTGACAGATTGCTGTGGTGTTGTTCTTAGTTGTTGTTTGGCACCAGGTATAGCTTTAAGTTAGTGTAAGATAGAGAGTAAGTTTATAGGAGGAGTGCATGGTGCTGGGGCTGGTAGACTCCTGTAAGATTGAATAAATAAATAAATAAATAAATAAATAAATAACTTATCACCATACTTTTGAACGAATCATTGTTTAAAAGTGTGCTGATATGTAAGTTTTCATTTTATCTATTACCAGAGCCTAAGGATCGTGCATCATGCGCTCATATCTAACTTAAATGTAAGTTATCACCACACTTTTAAACAATGGTAATAAGTTATCACCATACCTTTTTGAACAGGCAACTAACCAAAGAAAACAAATACCAAACTTTATTAGGTATGCTCATGACTATATGATATTGAAAATTCAATTCGAAATCTGACGTTTTCAAAAATAAACAACGGATTTTTTTTTAAATCATCGTCTGCAACACTTAAATGATTCAGGGTATGCCAAAGCCATAAAAAACACTAAATCCCCACTGCATATTTCTTTCAGTATTTATTCCATTTGTCTAATTCTTATAAGGACTTTAATTCATCGGAGTCCACGACACCAAAGAGTTCCTGGTCGGAAGAAACTGGAAACTGGCAGAGAAATTAACTCTCCACATCTTTGATCAATCTAAGAAAGCAATTCATTTATGCTGGAATTAAACAAATCCAAATTTGTGGGTGGTTTTTCCTCCATGAAAGGACGTTGCTCAGGGCAGGGGGGGGGGGGGGGGGCAAGAAGGGGCAAGCACTCCCCCTACCCTGCTCCCATCAGACTAAAATCAAGAAAACTACTTTAGTTTCTTTCACAGGAAGGACTTGCAGTCACATCAATGTGTCAAAAAATTCCTAAAACCTGACCTGGAACAACTGCCCTTCTCTATTGTTGACAACCTTAGGGTGGCAGCACACCAAATTAGACAAATGTATCCCGACGAAACGTTGTGAGAAAGAACATCACATCTGGTGGAGAGACCCCACCAGATGTAACTACAAGGAGCTTCGTTTTGTTGTTGTGAGTCACCTAAATACTCCTGAAAACGTCTTGTGACGGTATCTCATCCGGTGTGTGGCGCTGAAGTCGTTGCTATGGTTTTGGAAATAACTGCAGCACGGTGAGACAGGTTACGACTAAATGCCTAATTTGGTATGCGCCAGGCCACCCTTAGTATAGTTGTGACTGTGAGTTGTGAAATCAAAAACATGTTTTTCAGCTGGATTTAAAACATTCCCAAAAAACGGGGTAGGCAACAGTTAATAACGTTGGGTGTGAGAAAAAGAATTGCAAGAGAGCTATTATTTTTAATTTTTTTTGGGTGGGGGATGGATGAAGAGAAGCGCGAAATTAGAATTTTTTGATTCGTCCCCTTGACTAAAATTGCCGCCCCACCGTCGCCTCCCTCCTTCGCCTTCATCCCTGCCTCCACGGTTTGACTGTTCTTTTTCCGTGCTTAGAATAGAATGCTTAAACAATGCAGGAAACAATGCGAAACAACGTAAGGTGACTAGCCAGTTATTGTCCTCTTATTGCAACAATGAGCGTTGATAAGCAGTTTTAGAACGGACCTCGAATCAACAATACCCTCGGGAGTATTAGTGCTTCCTTGACCGTTCCTAAAACAGCTTATCAACGTTCATTGTTACAATAAGAGAACAATAACTATTACTAATCACAATTGAAGGCAAAAGGTTGTTAATCTTTGTGACGATTGGATTTAAATAATTCTATTGCTCTCAGAAATTTTAGGCCTGATTTTTAGCCTAACTCCGTAAGCAGCAGCTGCAGAAAATTGCATTAGAGAATTGGCCCATTTATTCATGTAACATGGTGTCGAGAGTTCAGGTTGACATAGCATCGAGGAATTTCTAACTATTAGACATAGCCATGTTATTGTTTTCGTGTTGTGGTATAAACACATCGTCTGCTATCTTCTTTCGTTTTATAAACAAGGCTTAGTCATGTTATGGTAAATCTAGGATTCCCATTACTAGTATAAACGCCGCTATGGTCGCCATGTTGAAGGGAATTCCTCGAAGTATTTTTTTTTTGTTTTTAAATGAAGTGAATGTGTGTTGTTAACTGAATCGCATTGTTTTTTTTTTTTACGGTTGCATGCCTTCCTGTAGTGGTTAAATGTGACAATCAAATATTATTATTTCGTTGAGACATGTCGAAAAATGTTGTTAGCTATAAGGCTGCAAGGGTGTTTTAATTAGCCGTTTTTTTTAAAGTTCACTTGATCCAGCAGCACGGTGTATGCTTCATTGGAATTCCTTAACTATTCAGAATTCCAAATTTACAGCGGTGAATGTTAGATCAATAAATTCGAAAACGTGTAATTTTTTCCATAATAATTGATTGATTTACAGCAAATTCGAGCTCAACAATACTTTTGGGGCTTTAAAGCGATGTGGCAATTCTCATTCCAATCTGACCGCTCGTTAGGGGTTTTTCCCAGACTACAAAAGTGCAACCCACCAAACAACCAACATTTTGCAATTTTGATGTCCGTTATAGGCTCTCATTTCATTCGGTGACTCCACCAAAAATTCTATGCAACTGTCATAGAAGTCTTTATTTCAGGATTTACGTTTCGGAAGATCCCCTTGAAGGCGAAAGAGGGTTTCAATGCTTCAGGTATGCTTTGTGTGCCATCTACAACCATTAGTTCGATAATGGATCTGCCATTAGCTTGTAGGACGATGAGATTCGAAAAGCTTCATGATCGAAACTACCAACAGTGGAAATTTGACACACGCATTGCACTTACGGAAAGGGCCTAGCAGGTTTCTTGAATGATTTGAGATCACACCCTCAGCATCTGTAGAGGTACTACGGGTGCTTCGGAACTATTTAATAAAAAAAAAATAAAGAGCCCTTGCCATGCTAGTGCTAGACTCTAGGTTTATTCATTGTCAAACCTTAGTCCACACTGCTACCAATACGAAAGAAGCATGGGACATTTCATTGGGTGTCTACGAACCCAAGTCACAGGTCTGCATTGGATGTCTGATGAAGGTATTTGTTCTGTTGATGATCGAGTCACATGAAACTAAGGCAAAGTACATTTCCTGAGTCCATTACACAAAGAATGAATTGAAAAAGGCCAGTAAAAACACACCAGATGACCAATTGGCCTACCAACTCTTTTGTGGACTCTCCAGTGAATGGGACAACATAATCAAAAGCATTTAAGCCTTGAACGATGCTCATTTTACCTCAAAAACTATCACTAAGAAACTGCTGTCTGAATATGATCGAAGAAACCTTGGCAGTGGATTTCATCGTGCATCAAATTCTCAAGCTCTTTCGACTACGTCCAACCATTCCAGAAGGTGGAATCGACGGCGAAGTGCGTCTCAACAAGGATGACCACGTGATTTCTATCTAGTAACATGTTTCAAATGCCAGAAAAAGGGACATATGGCACGTTCGTGTTGCCAGCAATCTAACACTACCCCGGTAGAACAAAACGACTCTTGTAGTCGATCAAACAGACATTCCGACGCATTTCTCGTAGAAGCTAATGCAACAACAATTGAGGACACTGAATGGATATTTGAAAAAACAGAGTCCTCATCATTCCCTGCTGCCACCAACTACTTCTGTACACATGGACAGTTCTTCTGTAATGTTCAAGAATTGCACCTACCCTTCATGAACTTAGCAGAAGGATCATCATGTGTTTAAGGAATGGGTGATATCCACATGGTAGTGATTTCCACGGATGGTGGATTCATATTGAAGAAGGTACTTAACGCTCCTGTGTGAGATGTAATTTAGTCTCTGACTTTAAGTGTCATAAAGCAGGCTATTCACTGTCTGCAAGTGACGAAAGCCTACATGGCCTAAGACCAAATGGTGATGTTCTATTTGATGCCCCTACCAGGCAGAAATTCTTTGCAGTAGATGCAACTGTGTGTTTGGACCGGAGCCACTGTGTGCAACAGCTTCAGTCAAGACTGCAGTCTTAAAAGAGTCAGCCATCAGGATGGTGGAAATGAAAACACCCACGTCTCTTTTTCCCAAACCAACCAGCAACATGCAACGGTCAAGTTTCAGCATTCTTCGGTGAGTGCATCACAATTTCGAAAGCTCATTGGTATGTCAGCCTCTGCGTTGTGGCAAGACAGGACAGTACATTGAGCGACTACTACTGTTAATGTGGCCATTACGAAAGGATATCTTTAAGGTATCGAACTGCCTCACAATGATCCCATTTGCAATCACTGTAGATTAGCTAACTGGACACAGTCTGGCACGTCACGTTTTCAGACCTTTTTACAAAACAACAATTACAACTGATACATTCCGACGTATGGGGATCTACCCCCACATCATCCCATGGAGGGAAGATATACTTCATCAGTTTTGTTGATGATTTCACCAAAAAAGGCTTCAAATACCTGATGAAATCTAAAAATCAAGCATTCTCTATGTTCAAAGAGTTCCGTGCACAGGTAGAACACGAAACATGACTAAAATTCAAAAGACTAGGTACTGACAATGGCCTTTAGTACATCCATCAGCAATTCCAGCAGAAGCTCTGCGATCTTGGGATAAAAACCGAATGCACAAACATGTACTTGCCACAAATGAACCGAGTTTTGGAGCGACTGAACCGATCTCTTTTGGACTCATTAATTTCTTCTGGACTGCAAAAAACACGGTGGGCAAAACTGCTGTTGACTGCCATACACCTAAAAAAACAGAGTCCTCATCATTCCCTAGGCAGAAGACTTCCCGGTAGCATGTGGCATTCAAAACCGATTTACATGATACATCTCCAAAAAATTGGAAGTCTTGAGCTTCCTTAACAAAGAGAAGTGCTACTGCACTAAAATGCACTAAAGAGCTGAATTTGTGTGCTCGTCAGTTATGCCCGAAACACAGTAGGATATAGAGTGTGGTTGCAAGGCCATGCACTGGAAGGACGCAAAATTAACAGTCTGAAGTTTGATGAGAATTGTCTTGGAACCATGATTTTGAGAATACCCACTGAGAAGCAGGGAAAAGTAAAGTGTCCTTCTGTGATATTGGTTCAGAAAAGGAGGCTCCTTCCTACATGGAAAATGTTCCCGTACCTATTCCTGTGCCACGTTCTACTAAGCCCAAAGCCACAGCAGTCACAAATATCACGACAGCATCAGTGCTGATGCCTTGGCCGGGAACGTCTGCAACGACTGTATTGCTGGTAGAGATGGTAGTAATCCACAAATCTGGTGTAACCATCAGTACAAATGATATCTACTATAATTCGTTCACACAAGGAAGTGAGGGAATTCTGTAGTGAGAGGGCTAGAGTACGACAACTACAGGATAGACTTTAACAAGACAAACACAACGCCTGCAAGTGTTCATTTAATACCCTCATCATTAGAAAATCCTTGGTTCTCTGAGCCCCCAGCGTCAGGTGACGACTTAGCAGTCGCCTACTTAGTAGAAATTAGATTTCCACGCAATTATGAAGAAGTGATTAAGTCCACGCAATCCAAGGAATGGAAAGTGGCTATGGACAAGGCAATGGAAACATTGAAGAAGAGAAAGGTCTTCACACCCACACCACTTCCCAGTACCGTCTATACAGTTAAAGGATCCCGTTGGTTCTATGTGATTAAGAAGAATGGCAAGGTGGCAAGATACTGTGCAAGTCTTGTAGCTGAAGCTTATGCTCTACAAGACGGAGTAGACTACACAGATGCATTCTTGCTGGTCACTGCCTTTACATTAGTCCAATTCTTTTTCATTTTTCTGGTTGTACTTTTTGTATGGGGGAATGCACTTGTCAATGTGAAATGTGCATACTTGTATGGAGTTGTGAAAGAACTTCTGTACTTAGGCATGCACCCGGCTATGCTGGTAAGGGTGGCTTTGAAAGGAAATTGAACAAAAACCTATGGACTTTACCAGTCTGGGAGAATGTGGTTCAAGGAGTTAGATTCATCCTTTCAATCACTTGTCGGGTTTAAGAAGCTGTTCGCTACTAACTGTGTTCACCACATAGGCTGTTCAATAGTCGTTCTAGTGTATGTGGACGATATAAAAAAAAAGCAAAACAAATACTACTGTCTTGGTATGTCCGCGATATGAGGTGGTGGCATTGGGTTCTATAAAAACTTTCTTAGGTATGTGCTTTACTCAGAACAACTATTCAGGTGAACCTTACATTCAGCAACGATTTTATACTGAGTTTCTAGTGGAAAAGTTCAAGTGTATTGATTATAGGCATGCGTCAATTCCACTGGACGTAGGAACATGTCTTTTATGTGACGGATGTCCTGCTGTATCTTTCCAATCATGTTTTACAAGGTACCATTCTCTGATAGGTGCTTTAAAGTTTATCGCTTCTCGCAGACGACCAGATATTTCATTCGCGATCACAGCACTGTTGCAATTCAACTTAACCTGTCTGAAAGCCGTTGGTCTCAGGCTCTTAAGGTTCCACAGTACCTAAATACAATAAAAGCCTACGTTCTGTCTTGGCACAATGACACGTTGAACTCGGCCAAACTACATGTGAACACTGTCAGTGCATGGGTATCTTCTATTGAATATTATCACAGCTGGTCAAGCTACATTGTTCACAATCGTCGGTCTCCCTGTTCGTAACGAAGTCGAATTTATAGGTCTGTCCTTAACTGTGATAGAGAAGCAAAGTGGTTTGTTACAATCTGTAATGAGGTGGAGTTTTTAATGGTTGCGGTCCCCAACCGTTATATACTAAATAAATAAAATAAATAGACATAAATCGTTATAATAATATAAAGGAAAATTGGAAATCAGCCATCAGCGAAAATCATACACTAGAATAACGTAGTACAGTAAGCCACCTTTATGCACTTACGATTTATTCAAGTGACATGACCCAGATTAGAACCGTCAAACTGGTCCATCACTGTCACTGCCATACTGTCTTTATTGATATGGCCACTTGTCCACTGGCTTTTAATTATACAAAGATAACTAACTAAACCCGTTTTTAAGGTCACAATCGTAACCAGGAATCCATTGGACCGAATATGCTCGGTCGTAGGCATTGGAGAGGGAATAAAATCAATATAAACTCATAAGCCTCAATGAAGGATAAATAAATAGACATAAATCGCTGTAAATAATATAAAGGAAAATGGGGGGGGGGACCCATACTTTGACGCATGTGACGCCCACATTTTTTTCCAAGAAGTAGCCTCTGAGTATTGCTTGGTCATACGCATCTATGGCTGTTGGTTGGTTAAACGGCAATCTTCGTTGATGATTCGTTATACAATAAGAACCATGCACGAGGTAGCCAAAATACGAGACGATAGTAGTGTTCATAGTTTCGCAATTGCCGCCTACACTCTACTTCCCAGACAGACATTTTTTTCTCCCACATTCCCAGCATGCTGGATAAAGATGCCATGTTTTGAGACATCGTGTTCCAGCCAAACAAGAGCTTCTCTAGAGTACTTGTAGCCGTAAATATATCACTTCAACGGTATATATGCGACCGTGTTTTGTTTTTAAGTGAATAGTCATAAGCATTGTCATTGCCAGGTGACTCAAAGTCACACAATCATGAAAGGTGTCGCGTCTGTGTGTGGGTTCTGCTACATAGGGCTTACCCAGATGCTTGAGATTCATTGCCAGCTCCAGATCTTACCGGCTGCTACGAGCTTTAAACTCTGTGGGCCTTGGTATTTGTGTACCTGTTGCTAATTGTTTAAATTCTCGTTTACTGTTTATTTTCATTATACGTAATATTTTTAATCGAACTCACTGTTTGTGCATGATCTCAAATTTTTATTTATTAACTATTTGCACATTATATTTACAATTTCAAATTTTGTTCATCTTTTTGAGTTACGTACTTTCTTCACTTGTGAATGACATAGCACAACTTTTCTGCACGAAAAGAGCAATGGTTAGATTCAATGACCGGCGTTCGTAACGGACACATCGTGTTAGGTGTTGAACTTGTAACACCCGTCCATTATACTGAAACTATCCATTAGCAACTACATGTCTCCATAGTCACAGCTTACCGAAGCATAGAGAGCTGTCACAAAAATACTCTAGGTGTGCCGGCATTTTTTTTTTAAACGCACCTCTCTATATACATAATACTCTCTACCAAGAGTGGCTACACGCGCGCGCCGACAACGATACTTTTTTTCTTAACTTTTATTTACTTACAAGAGCCTACGGACCACTACATCAAACGTTCTATCTAAATCACTTAAGTCTAAACAATAACGACCCTAAGCTAAACAGCCTAGACAAACGTAACGGTTCATTTACAAAACTCTGCCACCTGCCGCAATTTAGCTGTACCACCAACGTTGTGCGGGAAGACCCCCAAGAATATCACCCATGTCTGCGTCCCAGTCACTAAGTACCCCAACAATGACACCGACATTTAAAAACAAACACAGGTCACGTAACGAACGTCGTATTGACTTCTTACGTCATAATACCAACAAGAATACCCGAATTGATCCAACAACACCCAAAACACAACAATACCACCATTAGAACCGATTGTATAAGGAATAATAGGCACACTGTGGCACACTTTTAGGTCAAACCGAAAGGCGAGGCGGTAATGAAATCACCAACGCCACGGAAACAAACGTCGAAAATTTGTGGAGTTTACTCTCGAATGTGTATTTTTTAAACTCAACGTTACCTTGAAACACTAAGCTTGCCAACAGCCACTTTGTTTGGTCATTTATTACAATAATTTGGGCACACGAGCTGGACAAAGCTGAAAACTACGAAATTTTCGCGTCCATAGTCCAAGCACTATCCGTCATCCATTACCGGAAACTGCGGTATCCCATAACCCTCTGCGCGTACGGCCACACATTGATCTTTCTCTCCACTGATTGGTTCTTGCCTGGGGCTACTCTAAAGTCAACATAACATAACATAACATAACATAACATAACATAACATAACATAACATAACACAGCCATGGACACGCCAATAAGTTGATCCTAAACCCCACACAATCTTCCAGGAATCAGTCGACCACACACCAACTGTTCCATGCCGGGATTACCCTATTAGTAAAAAAGTGCTGACGGATCTTAGAATTAACATGGTGTTGCTTGAACTTATTAGTGTGACCTCTAGAAGCAACATACTTGCTGGCAGTGAAAAAGTCATACTGATCACAGTTATAGTATCCATTCGTCAGTTTGCAAACTTCAAGCAGGTCTCCACGTTTGCGACGGTCAATAAGCGATGACAAGCCAACTAGTTCAAGTTGCTCATCATATGGAACATGGCTAAGCGAGGGAACAAGTTTGGTAGCACGGCGTTGAACAGTCTCGTGGATGCGAATATCCTTAGCAAGATACGGGTTCCAAATTTGTGCACAATAGTCAAGGTGTCGGCGCACATACGTTTTGTAGAGTATTCTGAAAACGTTTACAGTTAGGTATTTGAAGTTGCGTTTATTAAGTCCAAGTGCAGAGTTAGCACTGTGTCTCAAATTTGAGATCATTCATAACCAAAACACCAAGAGACTTGGCAGAGGTGGATTGACTGATGACAACACCGTTGATGTTGTAATCAAAACATGGATTATTTTGCCCGACATGCATGACAATGGTCTTCGAAGGATAAAATTTTAGATCATTTTCTGGATTTTAGATCAAATTTTAGATCAATTATGGAGACTGTTCAGGTCAGCTTGAATTGCATCTCTATCAGTCTGGTCACGAATAACACGATGCATCTTAGAATCATCGACAAAAAGATTGCAGAAGTTTTTGACACTCTTGGGCATTACATTGATAAACACCAGGAACAAAAGCGGACCCAGCACACTTCCCTGAGGAAGGGGCGAGGGATAATCGTCTAACTGGAAAATCGCTTAATTGGAAGAACGTATAACGGAAAACAGCAAAACGGAATATCATCTAACTGGAAATTCGTATAATGGAAAATCGTCTAATATCCCTGCCTCGCTCGCGCTGCTGCGCTCGCTGCGGCTATACATATAACATCAGAAACCGCAGTTAGACGTTAATCCAGTTAGACGTTTATCCATTATACAATTATCCATTATACGATATTCCGTTTAGATGCTTTTCCAGATATTTTATTTAGGCAGATTTTACACAATTATCCCATTAGACGATTTTCCAGTTAGACGTTCGTCCGACGCCTCCTGAGGAACACCACTAGTAGTTTCGGACCAGCGAAATTCGTAACCCTCGATGAAACAGGTACGATTTTCGTGATCGCTCGTTAGAAAAGGGGAGAACGCATCTTTTGGAAAAGCAAATCTAAGAATTATTACGTTGTTTTAAACTCATGCAGTGTTGGGAATTGTACGGCCCGATTTCGTAATTCTGAAAAGAAAAACTATTTGCGCCAATCAGAGGAGAGGAATCTCAGTGTGCGCATAGGGTTGTGGGATTGCGCTGTTTCCGGTAATGGATGACGGATAGAGAGTGGGTTATGGACGCGAAAATTTCGTAGTTTACAGCTTTGTCGAGCTCGTGTGCCCGAATTATTGTAACAAATGACTAAACAAAGTGGCATTTGGCAAGTTTAGTGTTTCAAGGTAATGTTGATTTAAAAAAAATACACATTCGAGCGTAAACTACACAAAATTTCGGCGTTTGTTTCCGTGGCGGTGGCTGATTTCATTACCACCTAACCTTTCGGTTTGACCTAAAAGTGTGCCATAGTGTGCCTACTATTCCTTATACAATCGGTTCTTATGGAGGTATTGTTGTGTTTTGGGTGCTGTTGGGTGCTGTGGCCCTGTGTGCTGTGTTTAGAGCTGTCATGAAATGTATGGCATAAGTTAGGTTAAGGCAATAGGGTGAGTGCATGGCTTCAAGGCCCTTTAGAACTCAAATAAAATTAACCTGAACCTGAACCTGTAGAATCAGTTCGGGTATTCTTGTTGGCATTATTGCGTAAGAAGTCAATACGAGGTTTATTGCGTGACCTGTTTTTGTTTTGAAATGTTGGTATATGGTTGTCGGTGCGCGCGCGTTGCCATCCTTGGTAGAGAGTAGCATATAAAGAGGTGAGTTTTGAAAAAAATTGTTCCTTCCATTGTGCCGTCATCGATATCATAACTCCATCCAACGATAATCCTGCTCATCCTCGTCCACCTAAAAGGTAAAAGAGTAATTTTCATTTGTTTATTTAGCCAAGCCGTTTCGTGTTCATGAAAAGCAGCGTTATTGCCTCGAACTGTGTGAATCTCAAGGGCTTGGTTGGCCATGAAGCCGAGTGTTGCAAATGCCCCTTTACACGTGAACTGTGTTGGCTAGCCTTTTGATATACGAAGTATCAGTGTTAATTATGCGCAACTCTTAACTATCATTACCACGAATAACCATCCGTTGCCGTACGATTACTATAGTCTCCGCCAAAAAAGAAGTCCAACGCGTTTCAAAACAGGGGTATGCATTGTGCATGCCGGCTGCGTCGTTTGCCTTGCAGATATCCGCCATGGCTAAGCAGCCAACGTGTGCTCGTATACTAAAGCTGCTAGGACCATAATTTGGGCTAATCATGCACATCGAGCAAAGAGGTTGAAATTTGACATGCAAGTAATTCTTAGTAATACAAATAGAAATAGATTCTCCGTGACTCGTGAAATACTGAAAAACGTTCCAAATAACACCCCTAGCTTGACTGTGGAGAGTTTACTCTTTCTTGTTGACACGAAGTTGATCGGAAAGCGACGCCATTGTTGTTGGTCTAATAGCGTTGCCACGACGACGCAGTTATAGAGTATAGAGGCAAGGCGCACTTTTTTCCATGAAAGATTAGTAGTCATAAAATGACCATATAAGGAAAGTCTTCTTTCCTGGCGGATAGTATAGTCCATGGCTAATTTCATGCTGAAGGTGTTATGATTTTACACTGCATGGTCTTTGTCGAAACAATACGAACAGGTCATGTCTTTAATACCAAATTCACTTCATGCAGGAAAAAATCCTTGTCATTGGAATCAACTACCCTGTCAACTTGCGTCGTTTCGAAATCGAACCCTGCACTGCGCACACAATTCTTCTTTTTACGGGCAGGGAGGCGCTGAATGTGGCACGATGGTTAGGGTGCCCCCACGTTTTACATATTCTGCAGAAACGTTGACCGCAACCGTGAGCGTCCTGGCCTTGCCTTCGTGAGTTACAAAACAAACTTTACATTTGCACTGCGGTTTGCATACGGTGGCATTCTTAAAAGGGGGTTGTTACGTCGTGTAATGTCTATACGTTGTTCCACATTATGTTTTCAGAAGACTGACTGTATGACGTTAAGTTTTCTTCCGGTACGAGTGCAAATAATCCGTAAATATCCCATTCGTAAACTCTAATAGTAACTTTGTTGAGTCTACAAGAGTGATATCCACATATTTTTGCACTCTTAGTGCAAGGAAACAAGTCGTCATCCAGTCAGTTTTCTGAAAACATAATGTGGAACAAACTATAGCGAGGTCCTTGGCATTACGGAACAGACAATTATTAGACCACATTAAATTTTGATTAAACAAAATAGTCAATAAGGCCGTGACTAATCAAAAACTAATCAAAACTAATCAAAAACTAATAAAAAACTAATCAAATTGGTTCTTATAAGCGTCCGCATCAATAATTACGGGCTGCGCCATTCCTTTTTACAGTTCAATAAATAAATAAAAAGTTTTATTTAAAAAAGGATCCGCATCAAATCACAATTTTTTTTTAATTATTTTTCTTTGGGTATTAAACGTTCCGCCCTGTCACTAACAGCAGCCTGTTCTGCAGCAATACAGTAGCGCAGATAAAAGAAAGGCAATGAATGCCAGCAGTTACACCACTGGCTAATACTTCGGACTTTCTAATTATGTTTTAACATTCTTAATTTTAATTGCACTAACTAACTAACTAACTTTAATGACAGAAACAGTTTCTTACAGTTTAATAAACAAAACACAAAATACAAAAACAAATTGAATCTGTAATTCTAAATCTACAACAAAATAAATTGTTAAGGATTCCCGCCAAGCTTTTCGGCCGTGGGAAGTCGTGATATGAAACGCCAAGCTCTTTCGCCAAGCTAATCCCACCGTGTAATAGTTCGAAGATTAAATGAAATATATGAAAATTGCTTACTGCGCAATTTTCACTTATTTCATTTAACGTCTGAAGTCTTAGTTGGTGGGATTAGCTTGGCGAAAGAGCTTGGCGCTTGATATGACGACTTCACGCGGCCGAAAAGCTCGGCGGGAATCCTTAACAAGTTTTGTTTTGGTGTAGATATCAGATCTTTTTGGTCCAAATTAATGAAATACATTTTTTAAAAACAGTTTTGAGACGGAAACACCAATCTATTTTTCTGGTCCATTTTTGTTGTTGACTTTCGTAATATTTTCAAGACAACAGTCACCTTTTTTCAAATGATCAGTATTTCTTATTAGTACTGCAAACGCACGGATTTATTTAATGTTCAGTTTACTGGCGTTTGCTTCTTTTTTTATGTTTGGCATCTTTATCGATTAGGGTTTGCTGGAAACAAACAAGGTTTTCAGTCTCTGTCTTGCAGCTGGCATTTGCTGATTGGCATTGTTGCATAATAACAATGTTTAAAACAATGTAAAACAATCCGTCTGGTCGTTTAGAGCTCCCTAACCCCTAAACTGCTTGAGTAATTAGAAAGATCCATATGGAAAGGGCATATCTACAGAGCAATATCTTTAAAATGATCTAATAACCAGCTTTATTCACCGCATGAAAGAATTTATTTTCGTGAAACAAAAATAGCGTTAGCCAGTAACTAGTAACTATACCACGAGCCAGAGTTGTTTGCCGTGATGTCATCGTGAGTCAGCCACTAACGAACGAGAATAGCGGCTGTTTGATATCGTTTGAGTGGACTAGCCCAATCACGTGATGCGTGGGTCACGGCAAACAGCCTTGGCGCGTAGTATAGTAATTAGGAAAATTTCACGTTATTCACGTCGTTTTTTCAACAAGAAAACGATAAGCTATGTGTCTAACAGTGACTTTTATGTTGTCAGGTCAGCAAAGTCTCCCGATTAAACAAGTTTCAGCCTTTTCTGTCGCATTGTTTATCCTCAGATGGCTGAAAACAGCCAAACTACATTTGCTGTAAAAACACAACGTGTCTAGTGGTCGCCATGCTCATATATATACATTTTATCTGGATGTTATCGTTTACTCTTGGTGGGCGACACACTAGCGTGTGTCTTGATCTTTTTTTTTTTGTTGTTGTTGTTGCCATTATCCTTTTTCTGTAGTATGCGCTGTATTTGGATCATCTTGTAAATTCAGTCATGTTTCATATTTGGAAAAACCTGGTAATAAAAC
>JAHWFP010142909.1:0-12979 GCA_023313725.1 Lithobius niger | reverse complement strand
AAAGAAGTGTGCATGACGTCATGTAATACTTGCCCTTGAGATTACCGTGGTGTTTGGTTAGAAGGATAATTGTTAGACCAAATTGTTAGTCGAGGCAACAATGTGCCAATTTCAACTTCTTTTCAGGGCAACAACGTCCCAGTTTCACCTTGAAGCCAAAGAATTGATACACTCGCACGTTTTCATTGTTCCCCTTCCGGGGGTCGTCGTTGCGAAACACTCACACGAAACAGATTTTAAACATAAAACAACAATCATAGACAAATATTTAAAAAAAAAATGTGCATAATACACAAATTAAGCGCGCACACGCACGCACACACTTGTACGCACACACAAACATTAACATTTCAACCATGAACTGCGTTCACTTTTTCACCTAACCATTCAGTAAAGACAGTCCTTGTTCCCTGGAATTGGAGTTCAAAGTATAGTTCGTTGCGTTCGAGTGAACTCTAATCCGTTTTTATTTGTGCACATTCACGGCTGTGAGTATGAGGATACAGCTCTAATGTTTTTTTTTTTCATTTATTATATATCCTGTTTTATGCATACATATACATAAAATACGATGTATTGGCTATAAAATGATTCCTCATATTTAAAAATTTTTCCTTATACATAAATTATTTTTTCATATATATAAAATCTTTCTCCTATATATTATATCAGGGGTAGCATAAATATAAGAGACGTGTATATAAAGGACGTGTATATAAAGGACGTGTATATAATGCGCTCCTGATTATATTTGTACGCATCAGTCTGCATCGGGCGACGAGAGTTAAGGCCATGTTCAAGATCAGAAGACGACCGCCATCTAACGGCAGGAAGAACAACTACACTGCCTGTGTAAGCAGGAATGGGAAGTCTGCCTCCTGCCGACGAACTGAACACAGTTTAACGGCTGATAGGCATCGAAGTTAACGCAGTTTTGAAAGGCATGTTAACAATTAATTTGTGAGCGAAGACAGAACCTTTTTTGCGAAGGGTTTCCTTTTTTTTATTTTGCTACCTTTGTGAACAAGACGCGCAAATGTTTTATTGAGCGCTGAAAATAATTGAAAGCTTCTTGTTTTATGTCATTGTGAGACCGGTTTTATCAGGAAACCATTCGCCAAAACAGTTTTGAAAGATTTTCGTAAAAATAAAAAAAAACCGTAAATTTAAACAGTACTTTAATAGGATTACGCCATGACAGAAAAATGTCAAATTACTGGCATGATGCTATGAAAATAAACTTTAAATTGTACAATTCAAATGGGAAGTGGCGAGGCTATAGGATCCTAGACATGGTTCGGTACCTATGCAAAGTAGAACGGGTACATATTTCGACATTAAGCTCTAAGATACAGTTTGAGCAGCAAATGGCTGTTGCCACCGTGACGTCACAGACGCTGTCCTTACTATAGGAAGTGCTAACTTGCTGTACCCTGACAGCACCAGTGACGTCATAATTCTACACATCGCCTGCACCAGTATGACGTTGAGCTCGCCCAAATTATGTCCCAAACGGCGCCTCAAACGCATAAGTAAGTAAGTAACAAAGTAAGTTTATTCATCCAACACATATTACAAAATTACCACAAAAGCAAACACTCATTCCACAAGAGCTAATGCTCGCGTGTGGTTTGAGAGCAGCATAGAAAGAAAAACAATTGAACTAGCACTTTTTGCACACAGAATCAAAGGTTAGGCGCCAGGAGAACAACAACAAAACACATCGAAATACAATTTAAAAAATGCATCGATAAATATACATACACAACAAATTTATGAAAAGGGAGATAAAAGCAGAGTACAAAGAGGAGTGAAACATATTAATCCATCTCAAAGTAAACATGAGTAAAGCAAAAACAAACAATTTATAGTCAATATACTATAGTTAATACAGTCAAAATATAGTCAACAATTGGTATCGTTCAAAACCTATTTTGAATTGTTGAATCGCCTAATAGGCTAATAGTCAATGCTTATAGTAATAAATTACAGATCCAAAAAAATAACATAAAATTATGGCTTGAAAATATGAGCGCCGTTGGGAACATAATTAGGTCATTTATGCGCCTCTAGTTTTTTTAATATGTAAAAAAATAACCGATTTAATGCCAGAATGTATGCATAAAATATCATATGCAATGTAACAAAGTACCGCTGCAGGTTTAAAATAAACACAAACCTTCATTAATAACCATTAAAAACAAAACGAAAAAACATTCGGAATAACTTCATTTTCGACTGCTACTGTTATCTTGGGGCGGATCCAGTTTTTATATACGAAAATCCTAGATTCTTTTCCATGCCACCATCAACATGAGCACGAGTAGCTAGCTAACCTCTCAGAATACAAAGAGAAATAAAGTTACAGTTTTAACGTGTTTCAACTGTTAAGGTTACCTCGGGGCGGGGAAGGACAATTTTGCTAGGAAAATTCTAGGTTCTTTTACATGTGGCAATCGGTATGAGCCCGAGGATTTAACATAAGGGTAAGGAAACTTTACGATGTAACGACTTTTCAACTGTTAAGATCATCTTAGAATGAAGACGGATATTTTTCGTCATAACAAAATGTAATGTCAAATTTGTGTATTACGTTAAGAAAAAGAAACGTTAATTGTGAATTTAAACCTGCAACGCCCCCTCGCCCCCACCCCCTGCTATCAGACAAACGAACCAACAAAGTAGAAATATTTTTGTAATCAACATAATAAGATCGTAATAAATCAAGACTACTACTTTTAAGTGTTAAGTAAGAACAAACGGCACCGCGCGTTTGGTAGAACGGAAGCATTGGGGGAAGTTTTTCAGGTCAGCATGCTTCTCGAAGGGGCGCTTCGAAACCACCTTGTTTATTTCCGCCAGAATGAAGATGAACATGGCAGAATATAATAGAAATGATCTTAGAAAGGGGGGGAAGGGGGAGTATTAGCGGTGGGGTGGGCGATTAGAGTCACAGGATGCGCTGATTGAATGAGCGAATCGAACGAAAATCAGCGTTTATTCGCAAAATCGCAAAAGTTTTAATAACTTAATTCGGTCGAACATAGACATAGACGTGTTGAATGCACGAGTGTACTTATGTATTATTTATGTACGTACTTAATAATTACTGAATTCAGCTAGTATGTACTCAGCTAGTATGAATTTAATGCAAAAAGGGTATCCTCAAATCCTTTAGCGTACTTTATGAGTAATATCAAGAATTTATAGGGTTGGGGAGGAGAATTTCTGACTGAGACCCTTTCTGAAACGTCTTAGATACATTCGTATTAGTTCAGTCTTAGTTTATAGAGGGCGCCACGTGTTTTATGTGGGAATTTCTAGTCAGTTTTTAGCCTAAAATTAAAAGTAAACTAAACGAAATCAGCTTGTATTTAATTATTATTTAGCCTAGCTTAGTTGTAATTTAGTTTACTTTAAATTTGGGCTAACAAATGAGCCAAAATTACCAGATTGAACACGTGGCGCCCTCTGAAAACTCGAACTGAACTAATAGGGGCGAATCTAACGTGTTTCAGTAGGGACTTTTTAGAGTTACAAATTCTCCTCCCACACCCTATAAATTCTTGGTAATATTAACGAAAAACTTCACTTCGTTGATATCATTATTGTTGAAATAGAACGTTCGCTTAGGAACAAACATGACAACATCCAATACTTGAACAGTGTTTTACAACCCACTTTTCTAAATGTAATAATTCAGCTTCCGAATAACGTAGCACGGAATAATGCAGCACGGAAGCTGCCATCACCCTGACGCTGCATTTAACCTTTATCCATCAGAAAATGGAAAATTGTTTACTGGCATTAGGGCACGTTTACGCAACCACTCGCATTTGCATTCTCCCAGCTAGAAGCTAGAAATCACCTCAAATTCCAACATGGCGACGGTTTGATGTCTGCCGCCTCGCAACGAAAACAGCAAATAACGTGAGTTCAGAAGCGTTTGGGAAAACTGTTTCGTCATGAGGAATTCTTTATATTATTGGCGCAGATTATAAGACTGCAACCATTTACTCAAACGATGTCGGATTTAGCTAATCCATTTAGCGTTGTTACCATGGCAATGTCACCTTTGTCATTGCGATTGAGTTCAAGCTGCGAGAATGCAAATGCGAGTCACTGCGTAAACGCGCTCTTATAGTCCCCAAACTATTATGGGACTGACAAACAAGAAGTTGAGAAAGTTCAAAGAATGGTGACTCGTCAGTCACGAAGACCGGCTTTCACGGATGGATCTTCCTCCTATGCAGGAGGGTATGGAGGCCGAGGAGGCCTAATTTTAACCTATCAAAGTTTTAAAAGAGCCAGTGAATTCCCCAGCGAAATTTTTTTTTAACTCACCTACGTCAGTTTTACCCGTGGCCACTTTGAGAAGCTCAAGATGTCAGTTTTTAAAACTTCACTTGGCAAATCCTGTCGTGTAACTGTGCGTGCATCAGTATAGGTGGAATGTTTTGCCAGAGTCACAGCGAATTCAACAACGCTCAACGGCTGAACAACCGCTATGTCAAACTGCATACTTCATTGGTGTTTTTAAGGAGCCATTCAAAAACCACGTGGCCGTTTTATAAGCCATTTTAACCCCCTCTTCCCTGTGTGGTAAGATCTTGTCAAACTGCCAACAGTGAGGAGCAACTGTAACTTTGGAGAGGAGGTTGAAAAATACTGTGATTTTAATTTACAAAAATACAGCGTAACCAGTGGTTTGGTATTGGGGCAAGGTCACTCCTCACTATACCTGGGGGTCGTGATGTGGGGGGGGGGGGGAATTGCCACTGCAGAAACCCGTATAGGACCAGATGAGAAAAAAATCCGGCCCGCAAAAGATAAGCAACTGTGCTATACGGCCCTCAGTTTGAAAAGTTTGGGCCCCCCCCCCTTCTCTAAACTATACGTTCGCTAGACTTGCACCCTCTGAGGGTGATTTTACTGACCGCTAAGTGCAATCTTTAATCACCACATTATGGGCTAGGATTTTGGATCGTGCAACCACAAGTCGATGGTGTCAACAGGAGAAAAAATGTCACGTGTCATCATGTGACTGGAGTTAAGCTTATAAAACCAGTACGTGGAAATCTGGGTAGCGTCATGGCAGCTCATGGGTCAGAGCAATCGACATGTAATTGGAAGACAAGGGCTCAATCAAATCCTGGCCATGTGATTGACTTCTGAATGTAATTATTTCCTCGGCCGAGCAAAAGACTCTGCAACACATCAGTAATATCTACATTAATAAATTGCATTACAGTCAGTGTTGAGTCAACGTTGTCAGTGTAGGGGCACTTGGTCCCTATGCCTCCCCCCCCCCCCCCCCCCATTATCATCCTTCGGTGTACCGCTTTGCCTAGTAGAACCACTTTATTCTACAGTCGCAACATTAAAACTCAGTTATCACAGTAAAATTAAATACTACAAACTCGAGCTTTCTCTCTGCCTTAAAGGGCAAATACATCCATTTTGACATGCACGCTTTACTTTTGGATCATTTACACAATAACCAAACACAAGAAATGCGGTAAGAATACGTTATACGTACGTCCGATACAACAATTTAATTACTGCATCACCAAAACACGATATGAAGACCGCCATTGTTTTGCTCTAACGCGCAGAAATTAATGCCGACTGATGTCACTCTTCGATTTCGACTCGCAGCTGATTGAGATAGCTCTATTGGCTGTGAGAGCTCGAGCGCCTGACGGCCTTAGCTAACCACTACAACTGTCGGCCAGCTAATGCCGTCGGACGCTTGAGCTCTTACAGCCTTTATATAGAGCTATCTCAATCGGCTGCGAGTCGAAATCGAAAAGTGACATCTGTCGGCATTAATTTCTGCACGTTCCAGCAAAACAATGGCGGTCTCCGTGTCATGTTTTGGTGATGCATTAATTAAATTGTTGTATCGGACGTACGTAACGTATTCTTACCGCTGTTCTTGTGTTTAGTTATTGTGTAAATGTTCCAAAAGTAAAGCAAGCATGTCAAAATGGATGTAATTGCCCTTTTAAAAGCCGCTAAAAGTTAATTAAGTGGTTCTCAGGAGCGCACGCATTGTAATTTTTTTTCTTACCGCAGGAAACGTTATTTTATGAAACTGTCTAAAAATAATTCCGATCACGCGTCAGCACTTTTCCCAAACATTTTCTGGAGCCGATGGCCACATCAGCTCTTTGCTCCATTCATATGATCGCCTCGAAACGAATCTAAGGATCGTTCAGAGGCACGTCAGAAGTGGAAGAATGATTTTTATGAATTGTGCAACTTTTGCATCGCCGTCATCTAAAAAATTGCGAATAAAACGTAAAAAAAAAACACCGCCCGATCGCGCCAATTTTTCTAGTACTACTCCTATGTTGAGAGTTTGTTTACGTTTACCGATTTCCAATATCGAGCTGCCAGTACGAACACCGGATTGTTTGGCCAGATATCACCAAGGCTAGCAATACTCAGGACGAAGACCTTGTGTTTGATTATCATCCTTTGTTTTCAACAATGAAATGCCGTTATGTTTGACGTTTTGTGAGCAATCTATTGTACCCTCACGTGCCAATTATTATACCATCTATTGTACCCCCAACTTAACCATAACCAACCCATAACCAACGCAAAAGCGTGAGCTGCATCACGACCCTTTTAAAGACGGGAAAGCCAAAGGCTCACAAGAAATAACTAAATACAGATGCAAACCTATTTACGTTGCCTTTTGGACTTATATGTCAGACTGCCTAAGCGGGGATTCGAACCCAGGACCTTTGTGAAACCAACGGCCAAGGTCTTACCGCTGAGCCAGCCTGACTGGTCCTACGGCTCGTGTCAGTCTGGCTGAGCGGTAGGACCTCGTCCTTTGGTTTCAAAGGTCCTGGGTTCAAACCCCCGCTTCGGCAGTCTGACATATAAGTCCAAAAGGCAACATAAATAGGTTTGCATCTGTATTTAGTTACCCTTTTAAAGCATACCTTTTTTTTTTTATAGCCATTTAAGCTTAAATCCTGTTCATTTGGCTTTACCTAATCAAAAACAAGCCGAACATTCATTTCTCTAGCGGCCTTTTGTGACACGAACCCACAATTCAGGCGAGCCAATCAAAATCTGAACCACTTTTTGAGTAACATATTTTCATCATAGGTTATAAAAGCGTTGAGCGTTAGGATTTGTATCGAAATTTCATCTCAGTTTTGACTATAACCTCCTAAAACTCGCCCTTTTTCCCTGTTTGTTCCTGTCAGTCATGTAGTGAGCAGCTTTACGTAGATCCGAAGCCAAGCTTTCAAAACTGAGAACCATTTAATTAATTTTTAGCGGCCTAAGCCTTTACTTCTTGCCCCTTCTATTCCTTCGTTGGCTAGCAACAGCATACATACAGACGATCCCTTCCCTCCAGACGAGCGAAAGGATCTCAGATTTCATATTCTTGTCCGCGTATGTAAAAAAAAAACCAGCAACAAACCGTATTATTATTCGATAGGTACTTAATAGACACGCCTACACGTGCTTTTACTACAGCGTTCCTGTGGGTGTGGCCTCTCGAGAGTAGAACGATGTGACCTTGTCCTTCTAAGCGTTTCTAGGTGAAGCACGTTTCAAGGCCCGAGCGCTAGTTTGGTTAACTCTGCAAATCAAGTTTCTTATTTAAATCACTGCTGAAGGGCTTTTCAAGTGAAAGTGTAGAAGAAATTGAAGATATAGTAATTGTTATTGCATTTCCATAATGGTTGTGATATGTTGAAGGTTCAACCAGGCCCGGACTGGCCATAGTGCCAGGGTGCCAATGGCACGGCACATGTGCCATCCCATAGATTCGTAAGGGAGCTCTTTCAGATTTTATAGTTACAAGTAATATTTGTGTTGGTGAGGAATTTTTTTCTCGTTGCAATTTCCTGGTTAGCTTAAAATGTGGACTCTATCCCTGATCATTTCATATACAAACTTGACGCAAGATGAGTGTAAGGAACATCGGCGTTTTAGAACGTTTTAAACTCAATCTTGTCCTATCGTTAAAAACTAGGCACAGTTTCCTTACTACTAGTGGTAACTTGTCAGCACAGCGTGCTATTGTGTGTGCAGCGCATCTTGAGTCCTGCAGGTATTTCATGAGCGGCTACGTCTTCCTGGAGGGAGCGGCTTTAATCGACGGCCGCCATTGTTTTTGTAACCATCTTGGATATCAACAAGGCCCTCTGCAACCAAAAATGTATAATCTATTATCTGAACTCAAGATAGGCCGCGGACACTATACTTACTTAATTTGGCTACAGGAAGTCATCTGCAGTCAATCTCAATAGACATCCGAAAAGTGCTTTTTTCTTTTTTTTTGGGGGGGGGGGGGGGGGCTCACATTATTTTTAACCTTGAGTGGCGATGTCAAAATTTTATCAGGTTTTGAAGGTGGGAGGAAATTTGGTGGTAACATTTTCATTTCCTCCGCCGCCCCCCTCTCCCCGGCCATACGTATTGATCTGTCCATTATGAGCTCGCATAATCCCCCCCCCCCCTCCGATTGTAATTCGGGGCCTTTTAAAACATCATGGCACTTGGGCCCCAAGGCTCTCAGTCCGGGCCGCATAATTTTTTTTTCGTAAATAGTTCAGCATAGGCAGCCAAATCGCGCCCTCTAATTGGTCGTTCTGTCGCTTGGAAAGATGGCGACGTCGGCGGCTTCCTACCAGGCGGTGTTTTCGTGCTGAAACAGACTCTCTCTTCCAGTTGCTTTTCCTTGCCTACTGAATACATTCTTGCCAGTTTAAAGTACTATGAAATGCTGAAACTTACGAATTAAGCTTGTAATAACCGAAGATGGAGCCTAGAAGGTATAATAACACCCACCACTCCACTCGTCCTTCATCGAACGCGATTGTGAGCGTCGAATGAATGATGCAGTATTGAGGTGAAGCATCTCAAGGGTGGCTAATTTTTCGCCCTAAGACGATCATATTTTTGGTTACCGCTGCTAATTCCGTAGTTGCAACCAATTTCTGCGTATTGAAAAAAAACAAAAGTCGCATAAAACGATATCCTACATTACTACACTCAAAATATTTGGCAAATAATATTACTAACCCAGAAAATTTATTTTTAGATTTTAGCTATATAAATAAATAAGTAAACATTTAGTGGCCAAATAAATTTAGAAATACGGAACGCAACGCTGCTGAAATCATGCTGTTATAAAACGGTATAAGAACAAAATTTTGAAACTATTAAAACTTACGCAAAAATAATACAATTTTTAATTTTGATTGAAAAGCCACTTTATAACAGAATATGGATTAAACGTTATCCCATGAACCATAAACACTGCCAGCAGTGAACGAAACGGCGAACATTTAATGCGATCATGAGTTTGTTGCAGTGTGACGTTTACACAAGATTATAAAAATTACCTAGAAAAATTATCCCCCTTCGTCGAAAATTACCATGTAACAGTTGACAGAAGTGCTAAGGCAACAGCGTGTGTTATAACGCTAATTCGGCTCATTATTCTTCTTCGAGTATGTTTTATCATAGTTTTATAGAAAATACTACATCATTCATTCGGCGCTCACAATCGCGTCCGATGAAGGACGAGTGGTGGGTGTTAGCAAGAACCCTATAAATTCGTGGTGTTAGTATACCTTCTAGGCTGCATCTTCGGTTATTCCGAGGTTAATTCGTAAGTTGCAGCATTTCATAGTATTTTAAACGAGCAAGAATGTATTCAGTAGGCAAGGAAAAGCAACTGGAAGAGAGAGTCTGTTTGAGCACGAAAACACCGCCTCGTAGGAAGCCGCCGACGTCGCCATCTTTCCAAGCGAGAGAACGACCAATCAGAGGGCGCGATTTGGCTACCTATGCTGAACCATGGCTACTAAACTATCTGGCCCGACCTACAACGAATTAGAGGGGGTACACAAAATGGACGCCACGACTGTCCCAATTCTTGAGGTCTGTTCTGCAATTGGCAAATCACATCGGTGAATTTTTGTACGGAGAGGCACGACATCTAGTAGCGCTTTTCAATATGTAGTTTTAATTTTACGTAGATTTGCACGACATATTTTTATTTGTATTAAAGTATTTTTAAATAGTCTTTAAGTTATATCACTCAGCCACAGTTATGCAATTTCTCTGCGCTTGGAAAAAAAAGCGACATGTTCGTGTATCCAGAAAGTGTTGCAAGGGAAGGAACGTTGCATTTCTGTACGAACGGTGTCGCCCTCGGTTGACAGAAAGAGGCAATCATCGCTTAAGTGGCGTTTTCGGCGGCCATATTTCCCAACCTAGTGGCGTATGCTATTTTGCATTCAAGATCCGGCCAGTACTGTAGATAGCCCTGGCTGAACTGTTGACGAAAAAAAATTATGTGTCCGGGCCTGGGTTCAACAAGTACATTTAAAAAAAAAAAAAGACGCCGTTTATTCCAACACACCCACGGACCAGACGTGGATTTTTGGGGGTTAGGCTACAATTATAATAGCGTACCAATGAATCTGAAAAAGTTATCCAACCCAGCCCAACCGTCACTAAATTGGTAACCCAGGCGTAACGGTGGGTTCCAGTTTCGTTGAATCCCGTTTCGTCGAATCAAAATAGTCTTCAAAAATGTAATATTAAGGAAGGTAAAGAAGCATCCCTAATTGGAAAGAATTTATGATTAATCGCGATTTCTGATGTAACATTTAGCCTCAGCCACCATGGCTGCGCGATCGAGGCAAGCAATTTTGGGTAAACATTTTCGGCGATACTGGTGTATAATACCCCTAGCAGCTGGGCCCACCACGCACAGGAAAAAAGCCACGGAAAAAAACCCCTGGACTTTCAACGTAAAAAAGCTGCGGAAAAAACGTTGTGGAAAAAAGCTAAAAACAAAAAAAAAACAAAAATGCAGAAGTAAAAATAAATAATTCATTTCGTATTTTTTTGTTATTTTATTATTTGTTGTTCTTATTACATTAGATTAGGTCAGGTGCAATGCTCGGATTTCCAAACGCTTTTTACAGACTCTTTCATTTCGCGGATGTTACTGCCTTATGTTGCTCTTTAATTTTTTCCCCCTTAGGCCATTTTTATCCTCCGAATTTTATTTCCTAACCCTTTTTTTTTTCAACTTTGACTTTTGTTACCGGCACGTTTTTCCTCAAGCTTTTTCTCTTCAGCTTTTTTTACCGCGGCTTATTTTTCAGAACGGCATACCTCTACGTATTTGGTAAACTGTATTAGTATACCCAGGAGTTTATAAATGCTTACACCTTCGTAGGAGGTGGGAGTGTCCATGTTGTAACTATCGCTTTATATTCCATACCTTAGGTCGTCTGGGAGGGAAGCTGTGGGGGTTGTTTCCCGGCTTCTGGCCAGCTGAACATGTTATATATACCTCCGTTAGCCTTGGCTTAAAGAAGCTCTCCTACCCTGCTTCACGGTTGTAACGCAGATGAACGCGGAGTTGCCCTTGACAGGAGTAATCGTAGTCCGAGTGGTGTTTTTCGTACGTGTTGTGGTATCTGTTACGTTAAAACGGGTACGCGTATTTTTAACGCGGGTTATCCCAGAAATTATTTACGACCTTCACATTTGGCCGCTTGGGGCACGACTCAGAACGAGAGATGGAACATACGGCAATATTTTCCTGGGACACTCAACCTTGGACTGTGGGCTCTCCTTTATGCCGATCTTGGTATGGGTCCTGATGGTTAGCATTACCGTCTTGTGTGCCAGGGCACCCGGATTCTAGTCCGGCCGTAGCCATCCCTGGCATTTTCGGGAAGAGATGGGCCCTGTGGTGTCTCGTACTCATGTCGATTGTGGCATGTAGAAGAACCTAGGAATTTCGGTTGCGATTTACCTTGCAAAATTGTCCCCCTCTCCGTCTGGCAGCACGGCTACGCCTTGGAGCGCGTCAAAAGTTAAGCTACGCTCTTGGTATAGAGCAGTGACACGACGTAGTATTATTGTATATAACTCTATGCTGGAGCCTTAATGGGTTAGCTGCAAGGGGCACTGCAGAGAGAAACAGAAGGGCGTCATACTGAAGCCGATGCTGTGAAGAGTGATTTCTTAGACCTAAAACGCGCGATTTTTGTTGTTGGAGAAAACAACGCTATTTTAAGCCTAAGAAATCCGCTCTTCCGTTGTTTTTCCCTCCATTTTTATGTGGTGCACCTTGTAGTTATGCCCTCCAAAACCCATACTAGTGCCAATATGGCGGCAAATGTCACTGCTCTATAAGCTTATTAGTAAGGGCGTTTCTTTGCATTATCGTAGCTAGCAGCTAGAAATCATCTGAAAACCAACACGGCGTCGGTTTTTTGCTCTACCGGCTCGTAACGAAAATAGCCAATAATGTGAGTTCAGAAGCGACTGCGAAAATTGTTTCGTCAGGAGGAATTCTTTATCTTATCGTCACGGATTGTAACACTGCAAGAATTTAGTCAAACGATGTCGGACTTAGCTGAAGAGTTGTTACCATGGCAACGAAACCTTCGCATCGCGATTAATTTTTTTTTAGTTGTGAGAATGCAAAGGCCGTTAAGTAAAGCGTCCTAACAAAAGGCACTGCTACAACGCTGCGAAGTTATCTCTCGTCTTATAACCATGAGGGTTTATGTATTTATTCGGTTATTATTTATTTATTTATTTTATTTGTGAGAACCCGCAACAGTAGTTTAAAGTTGAAAAAGTTTAGCGTTAAAATTTAATTTGTTCAAATGTGTGTTATGGTTTGCTAGACCCCATTCGGAGCGCAAGACGGAAATAAAAGCACGAGGCAAATGAGTTAGTTCCTAGTTTTTCAACCGCTCACCAGAGCACGCCATTGTCGCTTAATTAACGGATTCGTTCTTGGACCAACGCTCACGTCGTGGCACCACCACTCCATAAATCCTTTTTTTTTTTTTTTTTTTTTTTTTTTTAAATAATAGGTACTGGCAGTCTTATAAACTGCCCGTGAAAATTACTGCATACTTCCTCTGTTTACGCGAGGAGCATTTGAGAAAACAGTAAA
>JAHWFP010142908.1:5195-27256 GCA_023313725.1 Lithobius niger | reverse complement strand
CCAATATTTTTTTCATGGACACCCAGCTGTCCGCATAGAATAAGACAAAAAGTTTGCGCAAAAGGAGAAACTTCAGATATTCTCAGGTCATGATAGGTGTCAAGCAAGCTCTTACTCGACTCGACAAGGCGTTTTCAGCTTTTGGTTGGAGACACAATTGAGTCTCATCTCCGGCTCCAATCCGATTCCGTCCTGGCAAGTGGACACAGAGATGGAGCGACTAGAGAAGATGGTTCATGCCCGAGTTCCGGTAGTAGTGTTTTTCGAAGAATATACTGAGTCGTACCGTGGTATGACGTCACGGCACCCATTTCCGCCAAAGTAGCCCGGACAGCCAATTAGAGTAGCCTACTGCAAGGAAGCACGTTATTAGTTTATTTGCAAACAACGGAATTTAAAAATATTAAAGTTCTTTGTTTACATTTCTAGCCGACGAAAAAAAAGTTTTTACTTTAGCAAAAAAGCAAACTATAATAAACGGAGATTCAGTTTTTTTTAATGAGTTTCCGTTTATTCAGTTTCCGTTGCCACAAAGGAGTTTCCGTTTCCGTTTTATCTGAAAGACTTGACTAGTGAATTTGCACACAGATGAAGGTACTGGGACGCCACTTCCTCCGGCATGGCTGCCTCCTAGCCGCAACATGGACGCCTCCTTCGTTTAATCCTTGGCCTGACCCGGAAGTATGTTCGTAACGTGAAAAATGGCCTATTTGTGCTTCTTGTCCTACCAAAATTATTGTTCATCTTTGAGTGGACAGACACGGGAGTCAATCCCGACTTTAGAATGGTTTCAACGCTACTCAATGCTTCCATTTCTCATTTACAGAACTATCCCTAGGCTAAATTTCCTGTTTTTTTCCCTGTTCAAAATTTCCCTTTTTTACTTTCCCTTATTTCCTTTTCTTTCATTACACCACTGATTTTTAACATTTCTGAATTTAAAAAAATTATGGACCCGTTTTAATGGCACAGGAACGCTACCTAGTGGTACATGACAAAAAAGTGAAATATACGACATTTGATGGTTAAAAGGTTTCAGAAGTGGTGCCACGATATTCGACCCTTAGGACCGGAAATGGCGGCCATCTTTAAAACTGGCCGTCCTAATTTCGCTAAAATTGAAAACCATGTCACATTCGTGATATTGGTGTCGTTTTCATATGAAATATAGTTACTGGATTTGAAAATGTCATCCCCTTTACCACACTTCAGACCAAATGTGATGTTGTGCCTTTTCTTCCAAAACTATTTGCAAAGTGTTCGAAAAGAATGAGTGTCATTTCACTTAACGAAATAAAAGCTTATTAAAACACAGCTCAAATGGGCAACAAACATTTTGGTTTTAACACGGGAGAGTGACGTGAAACCATTATATAAACTAATTCGTAATAAGGATAATGCTTCCTATTCACGTTTCCTGAAAGTGCGGGTGAATTGTTGGCTCACCAGCATTGTTAGCATTTGTTTAATCTTCATTCTACGCTTTGATACAGGAATTGTTGCATAAAAACCATGTTTCTTAAACATTGGGCTGGATTGATACTTGGGTGGGTGACCGCCTGGGAATCTGGCTGTTGCAGACATAGGGCGTTAGGGCTTCGGGCAGATGACCAGGAGTGGTTAACGCTCGTTAAACTCTTTGAAACTCTTTGATGTTTCTTAAAACAATGTAAAACAATAGAACGGATCATTTAGGGCCCTCGTAACTCCGGAACGGGACGACCAATTGGAATTTCTTTCTATAAAGGGCACATCTCCGGAAGTAGATCTTTCAAATTTACTGAGAACCAGCTTTCTACGACAAATGGCTTAGTCTGTAGAGACCATTGTATAAACGTGTCCAAAGTCAATCAACGTATTATTAATAAACAAAAACGTATCGTTAAAAGTTAAAAGTAAGGGTCTAAAAGTCAAACCTGTAAGGAACACGGACAAGCTTTGACTGTAAGGTTCTAGGTGTCATATTTGGCCAGTAAGACGCTGCTAAGCATTAGACCCTTACTACCCGGTTTTTTGAGGAACAGCTGTCCGAAATCGTCCTATAAAGACCTATGTAATGATTCAATGATAGTGGGGGTGTGGATTTCCTTCTCTGCTTTAGATTGACATTTTTTCCCGTTTTGGTAACATGGCAGCGATTCCAACCAAGACAACCTGCCAGCGTAAGCGTGTACACTCATTTTGTCTGAATAGGCTGGGATGATATTTACAAAGTTGAATTTACAAAATTGGCTTACTAACTCATTAATTAAGCAAGTCCCGTGGTAGGGGGATGTGAGTTTCCTGCTTTGCTTTAGCTTGAAAATTTTTTGTCTTGGTTTGGTATTTGCAGTAGAGATCGTTATTGGTTGTTGTCCATTGCTTTAAATGTACGAAGTTCATACAAAGATAATAAAAAATTTTAAAGGATCAGAAGTCACAGAAAACAGAAGAGTGCCAAATTTCATAGGAAAATTGTGTTCTTGAAGTTGTTTAAACATATTCCAAGAAAATTGAGTTACTAAGTCATTAACATGATCACCGGGTAGTAAGGGTGTAACGCTTAGCAGCGTCTTACTGGCCAAATTTGACACCTAGACCCTTACAGTCAAAGCTTGTCCGTGTTTCTTACAGGTTTTGACTTTTAGACCCTTACTTCTAACTTTTAACGATACGTTTTTGTTTATTAATCCGTGTTACTTTGAGAATTGTAATAAATAGGTGTGGTGGTGGATGAGGGGTGGGTATGTGTGACACCTTTATAATTAATTTGTTGTTTGTTTTGTTGTGCCGCCTTTAAGTCGGTAAATAGCTATGGCCCTTACTAACCTGGCAAAAAGGGTCAAAGGGACAAAGGGTTTTTAGCGAGCGTTCACCGCACCCGGTCATCTGTCCGACGAAGCCCTAAGGCCCTATGTCTGCAACAGCCGGAATGGATTCTCAGGAGGTCACCCACCCAAGTACCAATCAGGGCCAATGCTGCTTAACCTGGCTATCACTAGTGTTAACAATAAAAACAAATCCTTTAATCTTCAGTCTACGTCTTACATCTGGCGTTGGCTAAATGGCATTGTTGCATAATAACAACGTTTAAAACAATGTAAAACAATCAATATGGTCGTTTAGAGCTCCGTAACCCCTGAACCACTTGACCAGTTAGAAAAGGCCTTATGGAAAGGGCACATCTACGGAGCAATACCTGTAAAATGAGCTAAGAACCAGCTTCATAGGACAAGTGGACAGACGAAAGGTACATCCCCAGAACAAGACCAAGAACAAGAAGTTGTCTATTTGGCCCCTCTCTGTATCTCGGGTTTGGCTGGACTGAATTTCACAATTTTTGGACTGTAGACATGCCTTGAGTCAAGGCTAGATTCCAAATTTTGTTTAAAGATGTTTAATTTTGATGGAGTTATAAGCTCTCAAAGTTGAAAGTTTAACACAGAGATCTTAGGTCGATCCTTACTAACACTGGCTATCGCCAGTGTTAATAAGACAAAAAATCAAAAGTTACGATTCCAGCTCAAGTCCAGATCTCCAAAGTGACAAGTCGGAATTTAATAAAAGTTGGTACACGTGTTCACCAAGTCCAATAACACTTATACTAAATTTGAGTGGAAAATATTAAAAGGCGGCAGAGAAATAAGGCATCGTAATTTTGGCTTTAACGTGGAAGACCGAGGTCAAACCTTACAGTAAAGGTTACGGGTATACCGCGTTTGATAATACTTCACCTCCAGAGCTGGCAAATCGTTCGTTTTGACAAGTCCAATGATTCTGTCGTCACCAATTTCTTCAGCTACTTTCCTCACCTTGGCGTCCAGGATCATGCTTTCAACTCGGTGGAGAGGCTGTTCCACTTGGCAGGAGAGGTGCAGAGGAAGCAAACATCAACTATTGTTGGAACTGTCATAATCTCAGACGAGCAGAAAGAGGTGCCTTTTCTTGAGCCGAGAATTTTTTCTGTGCTCTCTGTAGTCTTGACTAGACTGTACTTTAATGCACAAGTTTTATGCCATTTGGCATTGTTGACATCATCGTTTGGGCAATTGTCATGATTTTCAATCTTAACTTCAGGGCCCAGTCCGCCTACTTTTGCAAACAGCGGCAGGCTGTCACGTAGTAGCTCGTATCCCTGGAATCGACTTGATATTCATTTTTGTTTTTTGCTGGGCACACAAGGTCGATTTTATCTTCTTCTTGATATATGTAGCACTTTCCCCAGTCAATATTCCCTATTTAAGGAGAGTTCAGGGTTTATTAGAATCTTAGTTTTCTTCGGAGGCATATTAGTAAAGGCGGTAGTCTTTACTGTAAGGTTTGACCTCGGTCTCCCATGTTAAAGCTGAAATTTGGAAGCTTAATTTCTCCGCCGTCGTTCAACATTTGCCACTGAGCCAAGCCTTGTGGGACTCGGGCAACACGTGTACCAACTTTTGTTAATTTCCGATTCGTCACATTGGCGATCTGGACTTCACCTGGAATCGTGAGTTTCATTTTTGTCTTATGTGGTGGTGGTGGACTTTGGACACGTTTATACAATGGTCTCTACAGACTAAACCTTTTGTCGTAGAAATCTGATTCTTAGCTCATATGAAAGATCTACTTCCGTAGATGTGCCCTTTATAGAAATAGAAATTTCAATTGGTCGCTGCGTTTCGGAGTTACGGAGCCCTGAACGATCCATTTTATTGTTGCACATTGTTTTAAACATTGTTTCTATACAACAATGCCAATCAGCAAACGCCAGACGGAAAGCGTAAGCAAATGCTAACAATGCAGGTGAACCAACAATTTACCAGCGCGTGAAGCGTAAGTATTATCCTTATTACGAATTTATTAATAAATGATTTCACGTCATTCTCCAATGTTAGCGCTAAAGTGTTCGTTGTCCATTTGGCTTGCCGTCCTATATTACGAATACGGACAAAGCCGCCGATATATGTATAGCTGGGGACACACCAACTTTCAAAAGAAAGACTTGCACTGAATGAGCAAGCGAAATTCAGTGGATTTTGCAACAAATGCAGATAACCAGCTTGGTATGTCAAAGTATCACGAATTAGAAACAAAAACGAGCTCGTTTGATGTTTAAGGTAAGGTTTAACTGATCCGAAGTCAAAACAGCAAAGGAACACAAATAAACTTTCCTGTAAGGTTTCACATACCGCAGTGTTCCTGTACTGTTTATTCCACGTGAAACCTTACTGCTGTATTCAACCATTAGACACGTAAAGAAAATCAAAACCATAACTCACTTTCAAAATTGTTGTAAGAATAATATAGTGTACGTATAATAGGCTACACACTCACCCAATTTCGGGGAAAATTTTTCATCATCATTCTAGTCCGGTTGTCTCCTTTCCGTTCATCCTATTGATACACATACACCAGTTTTAAAGATTTCATATTCAAGACTTCAGGTATTTCATTTTATTTTCAAGAATGTTTCCAGGATTTCAAGGAGTCGCACGAACCCTGAATTAGTTAATCTGTTGGTATGTACTAAGCACATTATAAGTATGGTTTTTACGATTTTTCAGTGATGTCCTTTAGCCAAGTAGAATGAACCAATCTGACATATCGTGTTCTATAGTAAAAACTGTAAAAACATGTGAATACAGCAGTGAGGTTTCACGTGGACTAAACAGTACAGGAACACTGCGGTATGTGAAACCTTACAGGAAAGTTTATTTGTGTTCCTTTGCTGTTTTGACTTCGGATCAGTTAAACCTTACCTTAAACATCAAACGAGCTCGTTTTTGTTTTCTATTAAATAAGTGATGAAATACGACTCATTGAAACAGTAATGTGGATCTGGAAATAGGAAAACAATGGTCTCTTATCAATAGCTGGCTGCTGTATACTATTAGTACTACGACTACACAAGTATCACTTTAAAATTATGGCCTAAAATGACACCAGTATCACGAATGTAGCACGCTTTTCATTTTTTGAGGCGATTTTGGCGGACATTTTTAAAGATGGCTGCCATTTCGGTCCCAAAAGGAAAAATTTCATGGCACCACTTCTGAAATCAATTCAGGGTCCTATAAGGAAAGCTTGCGCAAAGGAAAACCTTTTAACCATCAAATGCTGTGTACTCGTACCTACCATGGCCACTAACTACTGACTCAAATTGAAAATAAAATTCAAACGGCTATTTTATTAGAACTAGTCCTCCATTTCATTTTTTTGAGGAGATTACGGTGGACATTTTTAAAGATGGTGCCATTTCGGTCCCAAAAGGACGAATTTCATGGCACCACTTCTGAAATCAATTTAGGGGTCCTAAGGAAAGCTTGCGCCAAGGAAAACCTTTTAACCATCAAATGCCGTGTATTCGTACCTACCATGGCCACTAACCTATTAACTAAATTGAAAATAAAATTCAAACGACCACTTACTTTATTAGAACTAGTCCTCCTGCCGTACATGCCAGAAGTGATGGATACGGATGAACCTGTAAAAATTAGCGCTTCCACGATTTTTGTGATTTTAGCCCTAATAAACCAGTAGCAGACGAGAAATAAACACTAAACCATGCGTAATGGCTGTTTGCCGTGACGTCACCATGAGTTAGCCAATGACGAACGAGAACAACGGCTGTTTGGCCGTCTGATTGGACTAGCCCAGTCACGTGATATGCACGTCACAGCAAACAGCCATGGCGTGTGGTATAACCTAATGGTAAATTGGGGTTGGGTATGGGTTTAAAATCACACGTTTGTTGGAGTAGATATACGTTTCTAGAAAGTGGGCCTGGACGGAGAGAAGATCTTGAGTAACTATAGAGAAAACTGCAAAATAAATTCCTGTAATTGGAAGCAGTGACGCTAGTATAGCCAAGCTTCTCTCCAGGGTCGTAATAACGCTAGGGGAAGCCTTTGCACATAATATTGGTGTTCTGATCAATCCGTTTCCACTTGCTGTTAATGCAAACCCCCAGTACAAAAAGCTTGTTAACCACCTGTAAAACAATTACTCCTAATATTATAGTCTGGCACAGTAACATCGTGTCTTTCCATAACGAATAAAACTTTAGTTTGGTGTGCTATGAAGGTTTTATACTCGTAACCCCAGGACTAAGTCTGATCGTCTCTCTGAGGCCATTGTAAAGACTTCTTGAACCCATTGTGAAGGCTACATCGCGTAACCAAGACTAAGTTTAAGGATCTCTCTGAGGGCACATTAAAGAATAAAGACTTATTGAACCGTCAACGGAGGCTACATTGCGTAACGAGGACTAAGTCTGAGCGTTTGCCTGAGGACATATGAAGGACTTCTTGAACCCACTATGAAGGCTATATCGCGTATCAAGAACTAAGTGTGAGCATCTCTACAAGGCCATATGAAAGACTTCTTGAACCCACTATAAAGGCCACATCTCACAACCAGGATTAAGTGTAAGGAGCTCTACAAGGCCATGTTAAAGAACTCTTGAACCCACTATGAAGGCTATATCGCGTATCCAGAACCAAGTCTGAGCATCTCTACAAGGCCATATGAACTTAGGCTACATCTCATAACCTGAATTAAATCAGAGCATCTCTCCAAGGCCATATTAAAGAATTCTTAAACCCACTATGAAGGCTACGAGTAAATGCTGGTACTTGAACGTACTTGCTCTAACCGTAAAATCGGTTGATCTAATCGGATCAAACTAACAAGCTGTAAAATGACTACGTGGGTAGGTAGGAGGGAGCAAATAACAAATAAATGATGATGTCCGCCAATTTCTATTGCTGTATTTATTCTTTCCTAATCAAGCCCATTTGGTTGGTCCTTTAAAGGGGTCCTGTAAAGGGGGGGGGGGGGCACGATGCCTGATGGCAAGCACAACTATCTCATATGCTAAAGGGTCTACCAGATTACAGCCTGCCCTCATCCACGTCTGGCATATTTAAATAAATAAAAAATAATAAAAAACCTTACCACCACTATGTTGAAAGAAGACGGAAGGGCTGTGGAGCCGCATACACCGTTCCTGAGCAATTATGGTAACAGTACAAGAAAATGAAATTAAAAAATGTTCTGGCAATGCACTTTTTAAAAATGTGTGCACTGGTTCAGATTTCACTAATCGATGGAAAGCCGGGACAGCATAGGTGCTTTCACCGTAGTGGACCTAAGGTCATTCCAGATTGGGACAATCCATGCCGAAAAAAAGTGTCGGCGACAGTCAAGACGAGAGGTTTTCGGGACAGGAAGAGCCCGGTGATACCTTGTGCTCATGTCGATTATGAGATTCAAATGATTCTAGGAATTTTACGATTTGAATTACTTAGTAAAATTGCCAGTCTCATTTTGCGGCGCAACGGCGTTGGCTGGGAACGCATCCAACTTCCTAGTCATGTTCAAGCATTATAGTCACAGCCAGAACGCCGTTAAGCAGAAAGTTTGGTACGACAGGAGCATCTGAGTTGTGATCCGTTGCTCGTTGGTTCGTATCCCGGTCGTGTCATCTCATTAAGGAAAGATTACCCAATCTTGGCCTCTTAGCATATGATTTGTTGTTGTAGTATTGCGTTTCCTCTGGATATAATTATACCACGCGCCATGGCTGTTTGCTGTGACGTGCATATCACGTGTCTGGGCTAGTCCAATCAGACGGCCAAACAGCCGTTGTTCTCGTTCGTCATTGGCTAACTCATGGTGACGTCACGGCAAACAGCCATCGCGCATGGTTTAATTAGCTTCATCACTCCTTCCGAGTTAGGGTTATTTACTGTATTGGCAAAAATGCGGTTGAACAGAGTGCTACGTAGGACAGTCCTCCTCAACTTTCTCCAGCACTGGGAGATTGAGCTGACACCTGCAATTTCTTGGCCCTCTCTTGTGGTGGATGACTCTATTAGCACCTGTTCGGTGCCCGCCCCCGTCATTACGGTGACCTCGCCTCTGCTCACGGGACTTACCTCAATGAATGTGGGTACTCGGGCGAAAACAAACAGCGTGAACGAACGAAATGGCCTACGGAGACCCCTTCCTCTCCCCTTCCCTCGTCGTTCCTTGGAGAAGAAAGAGAATCGATGAAGATGCTCAAGTCTCCCGGCTGTCGATCAACCCACCCCTAATGTTGTCAAGCTCTGACTCGGAAAATGAGAGGTTCGAGTATCGACGGTAAATCTCAGCTTTTCTACCTACCATCAGATTTGCCAATTGACTAAATAAACCCAAGAAGAAATATTTTTTAAAAATCGATACCGAGTTTGTTGAATATTATGGTCGTTGAAGAATTTGAAAGAGAGGTCGTGTATCTTGATGTCGGGCACGAGAGGTGGGGGGAAACATTTGGGATGGGGCAAGGAGGATAGGGCCACGCAACTTGAGCTCCCAGGTAATCTTTTTTTTTTTTGCAGAGCAATTTTTAGAGTAGAGAGTACTCTAAATTCATTTTTACATTTTGTAGTATAAGATATTTCGCCTTGTAGAAAAATGCAACCATCGTACTTTGAATGTTCAGTAACTATCGGAAAATTGTGTTGACGCTCAAAACTCAAAGTCAAAAATACTAATCAGTATTTTGCGAATTTTCGATAGGCATTTTGTCCATACAGGTGTAATATGGTGCATCGCTGTAAATTATATTTTTTATTTTAAATATTTTCCTCGGTCAGCTAGCACAACAGCGATGTAAATAATTGAAGACAGCACGTTTAAAAAAGCCTGAAGACGATAGGAGCACCAAATCCAGCTTAATCTGGTGCTCCTATCTTCTTTATTCTGTGTGGACAAAATGCCTATAGAAAATTTGCAAAATAACTTTTGAGTTTGAGCGCCAACCCAATTTTCCCATTTTTCGCCTTAAATATTATTTAAACAAAAATGAGTTTCTGATACTTTTTTTATTTTTTTTTTACAACTAGGCTAAAAAAAATTGGTGTAAAAATTTTAGAAAAACCACCAATTTCTTCAAATATTTTCTTTCCCATATTTAGGCTTCTATAATGAGAGCCAAGCAATTCTTGACAATTTTAAGAGTTTTTCACATTTTCACGTTTTTATTTTTATTTTTGGCTCATACAGTATTGGTCGTTTTATTTTCTTTATCCGAATCGCGTTTGCAACAGCGTTCTAACAGGTAGACGCAGAGACACCGTACAATATTTCCAATTCAGTCGAGCATTCTACCAGGCTTGTCTCCGTCTCTACCCGCTATTGCCTGCCTCGTATAAAAAAAGCTGTAATTATTATTTGTCCAGTCAGCCAACGTTCGTCTATGCCTTATGAAAACGATACGCCTACGATTTATCACCGTCACCCTACACCGACTGTTCGTATTCGTCATCAGTAACGATCTGTCTTTTTCCTTGTTGATATCCACTTCTTTGTTGACTCAGCTACGGTGGACGCGAACGTATCGCAGGGTTCGCGCTGTTTACGACGTAGCACGTTGCACGAAATCAGAATTAAAACCACAAATTTTCTTGCAGGACCGATTTCTTATTTATTATTTATTTATTTATGTTTTTAATTTGATTACCTGGACCTATTACACTAAACAGACGATGCGCAAAAACGAGGGACGTACTGGCAATGCGGGAAAACGGGAAGTTTCCCGTGGAACCTATGCTCCGAGGGCTTGTCGGGGGCCTACGAAATGCCGCAAGAGAGGCATCTGCAACTGCCGAGAGGTTAGCTTCAGTACAGTGCAGCCAGCATGTTCAGAGCTTTAGTTTTTAGCTTGTAAACAACATCGTAACTATTTTATTTATTATCAAGTTTTGAATCTGTTTTATTTCTTTTTTTTTGGGGGGGGGGGCATATTGTCTCCTTGCATCCAACTTTCTAATTTACTTTTTTGCCGTACCGTATCTCGTTTGGAAGATAGCGCGAGGATGACCTTGAAATATCAATTCAAGGTCATTCCCTTTTTCTCGCGTATACGTCCCCCATCACACCCATTATTGCATTTCTATGATTATTATTCTCTCATTAGCCATTCAGAGGATATCGGCTCGTAACACTTTAGTAGTCTCACCCTGTATATTACTATATAACCCCCCCCCCTCTAAAAAATATCATTGAGAAGTTGCTCTTCACTAAATCACTGCGATTGTAAAACTGTGGGCAGTTAGATCGTTTTATTTTTCTGAAAGAAAAGTATCCACGTCTTCGGGTATGACTTCAGGGTGAGGACACTGAACTAATTTTTTGGAGCGTGATTTAGGCCTACCCAATCAAGCTCCTATACGCTAGCAAGGACGTCCTCATCTCCCGAAGACCGCTTTTCCTAAATAAATTAGGCTGCGCATGCGCCGACTCTGACGTCATGTATTTTGTGATCTCTGAAATCAACATGGCTGTCGTTCTCGATCCGACGAATCGACGCAATTATAACGCAACTCTGGACTAACAAACTAGTGAATACTTATTATGAAACGTAAGTGGGACTGTTACGAACGTAAAAAATTGTTTTCCAGTGTATTATGCTACAATCGACAATTGGAATTTACGTTAGGCTAGATAGCCACTGGAAGGAACGATTTCGGTCCTATGCGCATGGCCAGCTGAGATAACAACTCCTCCCTGGCTCAACTCTTTTCTCAGATGGCCTTGCCTATGCGCGACCTCCCAGCGTCGTTACTGGTTAGCTTTTTTGGCACATTCTGCCTATGTTTTTTAACAATTCCAGCACGAAGTGTCGTTAAAAATTTGAAATAAAAGTAATAACTATACCCATCAGAGACCATAGCCATAAGTTACATTTATTTTTAACAACAATAAAAATTCCTAAACATTGTGATCATTCTGACTACCGCAGGGCCTCGTCACAAAATACGTGTAGAACAGCGTTTTTTTGTGGTTGTTGTAGTTGTGTTTTTTTTTCCCGTCCCGCTAAGTAAAACTTTGGTCCTGGGAACAGACACTGTGTCTGCATACCGTTATTTAAACCCAAAAAATTTAGCGTACATAAGTCTAAACTAATTACCCTTCCTCCCACCATACAAAAAATTTTTGTCTGTTTGGGGGCGGAGGGGGGGGGGAGTGGGTTCATTCTCCCCCCTCCCCACTGCAGTCCATTGAACATTCGAGCCTTACCTTGCAAATTTTCAACAACAATATGTGCTATCACATATGCAGTACAAAATCAAGCTCCATAGATCACAGTTGTGTTCTGGTTTTTTTTTTCGTCGACAGCAAACCATGAATTCAAATTCACTAAAAAATATAAGTTACGTTATAACAACAGTAACAGTGTAAATTGTAGGGTACAAAAAAAATTTAACAGGTTAAACCAGTAATAATATTTTTTTTTTCTGTTGCTAAACGCCTTTGCAGTTGAAGGGCGCAGAATTTTAACTTCGCTCGCAAGTTCTCTTTAAACTTGTGTAATATGCATGCATGGTTTTGTAAAAAAAAATAATAATAAAAAAACAAATAAATAAAAAAAAGAGTCCTTGTGACGCTGTGTCTTAGGGCTGGCGAATCCACAGCTGTGGATCAAACCACGCGAAAATATTATCTGTAAACAAGTTAAACAGCATTTTTATTTTTTTTAATATTCTTTTTTTTACACGCAGTAGCTCTTAAATTGCTTTTTAATTAGCCCCAAGGCTATAAACTCACGCCTTCCCCGCTTGAGCTATGGAGCCAGAGCGCTCAATCCCGCAAACATCCTAGACGCGAGAAACGACCCGTCAGGCTGAAGCGAAATTTAACTTCGCTCGTCTTCCACCAGAGGCCAGCCATGTCGTTGCACTTTACTCCCTGCTGGGATCGCGCGATTTCAGACAGAGTTGTCCCGATCGTAAACGTGCTCGGCGCGATGCAGTTTTGAGCTCGTTGCGCGGACATCAATGTGCGCTCGGCGCCGTGTTTACGTTTGTGTTTTCGGGCTTTTGTGCAGTGCGGGAGCAAGAAAATAACCCCAACAGCGGACTCGTACGGAAGAGATATGGCGTGGGGAACAAGGATTGCCCGAACGATGGCCAGGTAAGCGCCTAAAAAGTTTATTTTGGTCGCAGGTGTTTCCGCCGTTGTTGTTTTCGGGAGTTGACGGGGATGGAGTGCGTGCTTTCGCCGGCGACGGTGCGTCGGCTCTCCCGGGCAGCGTGGGAGAAAAACCGGCCAGGTAGGGTAAGCGGGTAGCGAGCGGAATCACATGGCTAGCTGTAGTAGGAGTTTGGTCGAAGGTCGGTTTTCGAGTTGAGCGAGCGCTTGACCCTACCTGGCTTCGTAAGTGGAGATGGAAAAGTGAGATTTAGTTCGAGGTTGTTGAGCGGTCAAATTGAGGCTACCCAGTCGAGTTGTTGTGTTTGGTGGTTGATTGTAGCTAGTGGACTGGAATTGAATGAAGGCTGGGTTGTTTTTTTTTTATTTTATTTTATTTTACGAAGAGTGTGGAACACGGTTTTTAAATGCATCACAAGCGTGTATGGATTGAGGACGGAATGCAACTGGTGTTGTTAATTGTGTTCTAAATTTAAGATTAGTTTCATTCACGATAATAGCGGGGTGTGTTCCTTAAAGTTAAAGAACATAATCTCACACTATTTTGGAGTATCCCACATACACACAAATAATTTTGTAACATTAAAATTCGTTTTCCACGGAGAAAAAAAAAAGGAAACGAATGCGTTTGCATCAATTGCAGGGTTCCCACCAACCGGAAAACCTGGAAAACTCATGGAATTTAAACTACTTTTGAAACTCGGGGAGAACTCGGGGAATTCTCTGATTTTTTGCAAAAAAATGGAAAACTCTGGGAAAAAATTAATATTTTAAATAATGTATTTCCCATCTAAAAGCTTCAGCTTTGTTCACACAAAATGGTAAAATGCGTGGGAAAAATTCCTTCCTAAAATTGCGGTAAGTAGCCTGGAAAATGACTCCAGTGGATCTACTCTGGAAAACTCGGGGAAATTGTTTCAGTATTTTAGTGGGAACCCTGAATTAGGGGGACACACGGGGGGGGGGGGGGGGCCGCAAGCCTCTATCCTCAGGACAAAGTGCCTTTTTTTGTAAAAAGAAACGGCCGAAATTTGCTGGAACGGTGATGTAAAAGCGCCAAAAAAAGGGGCAAAAACGGCCAGGAAAGTGGTTAGAGGGGCAGAAAAGGCGAAAAACACCCCAAAAGAAAGGCCCCCCCCAGGAAAAAAGTATAGTTGCCCCCTGCTCCCCTCGACGGCCTGTGTACTTCCGTGTTAAAAATTACCTGGGTTTGACCTAATGTTGCAAAACTGAACCACGTCAGCAAACCATTATGAAAGGTAGCACCTTTAATTCAAGCTAAAAACGAACAATACAGCTCGTAGCACAAGGATAAACACCATAAACACCCGTTAGGTGTATAATCTTATCTTTTACCGTAAACGCTTCAATTTTACCGTGTGTTGCTTCCTTCACGCCGGGCGACTTCCCTGTGCTGCTATGAAATCGCTGTGTATTGAAACTTTTTTCTCGTGTGATGCGCCAAAAGCGAGTCTTTGAACTATAAAACTGGCGTGTCTTCCCGTTCAGTTTTGTTATTGAGTCAAACCATGAAAGGATGAGTCCATGATTAAGTTCTGCTGTTTGTACATACCTACAAAATTGGTGCATTATTAACACTGGCGATAGCCTGTGTTAGTAAGGGTCGACCTAGGATCTCTGTGTTAAACTTTCAACTTTGAGAGCTTAACTCTATCAAAATTAAACATTTTAAACCAAATTTGTAATCTAGCCTTGACTAGTCAAGGCCTGTATACAGCCCAAAAATGGTGAAATTCAGTCCTGCCAAACCCGAGATGCAGAGGGGGGGGGCCAAATAGACACTTCTTGTTCTTGTTCTGGGGATGTACAGTATTAGACAATGAAATTTAGACAGTTTAGAAGGGGTCTACAAGTCTACATCGGTTAATCATGCCTGGTTATGGGAAACGCTTAAATATTACGAAGTTATGAAATTTAATAACGAATAATAATAACCGCATAATAAATGCAATACTATATCTCCTATTGCAACTGAAAAAAATAAAATTTGTTGAGCACAGAATGAAGTCAGTCAATCACATAAACTGCAAATCTCTATTTATGGAATCTGGATAGGCCAAGAAAATGTGGTGGTTTGTTCACAGTCTCAGAAAAAAAAGGATCGTTAGGTGTGACAAAACCTATCTTTAAAGTCTAAAATTAACTTTAAAAGTATTCCTCCATATAGCCTAGTTATAAATATAAGTAGAGCAATATTTTTAAATCTGATTTTGTTTTTAAAGTCGATTTTCCGGTTTTGTTTTAAAGAAATGCATTCAAAAAGAAAAAACGTTGAATTTAGGAATTAAAAAGCCGTGGAAAGACAAGCCGGGGGGGGGGGGGGACCTGGAAAAAAACACCCAATGGGAAAAAAATTGCCGCAGAAGAAAAGCCCAGGGAAAAAGGAATGGACATACAGCCGAAGGACAAACAGAAAATGCCGTGAAAAAAAAAGACACGGGAGATAACCGTAGGAAAATAGCCGAATAAAACAATCCGAGGAAAAAAACTGAAGAAAGAAACAGCAGAAGGAAAAAACAGTTTCCTAGTGAAATTTCTTACCTATGTTTGTTTAATATCTTTGTAACACGTGGTGCAGTGGCAACACGGACTACTGCACTGTGGTTGAGGTTGGCGCTAATGATTTAGTTGTCGACGTGCCATTAAACCTCAACCCCTCCCCGCAAACCCAACCTATGAAAACAAAACACTGAAGAAAACTGTAAACAGTTTAAGTTTCCATCGGTTTTTTCGTGGCTTCTTTATCCTTTAACTTTTTTTCTGTAGCTTCCAATATTAACATCTTTGCCTTGCGTATAGCGAATTTGATTTCAGCGAACGCAAGCCCCTACCCCCTTTTTAAAATAATATACTTGGTTGGTTTGGAGCGGGGATTGGCCAATCCTTCACCCCCTTCGCTGATTCCGCCGCTGGTTCAGTCAATAGTTAAAGGAAAAGGAAAACTAAGCCCAACGTTTCCGGAAATTTAATTTCCAGCTTGCATTTTGTCGGTGAATATTAGTTACCGAAGTAACGTCATTAAAGCGAAAACCATCACTATTTTCTCACACCCACGAAAGACTAAAGTGCATTACGGCAATGTTTAAACCCCACCAAGCCTTGCCTTATCCAGACTAAATCATTAAAGCTCAGTCTGTAAATCGTCGCTTCCTCAAACCGTCTTTACCCTCGTGCGAGAAATAGACTCGTTGTCCAAGAGTGTCTCACAGCTAAAACGGACTTAATGTCGTAATTATTCGTCGTAACTGTGTATCATTCACCCAACCTGCGACATGAAATACGCATATTCGTCTTTTCTGAACGCAATATCTTAAAACAACCGAACTTTCGCAGCCAATGACGCCCTGAAGGAAGTAATCCATAAAGGTGCGTAGCAGAGAAGCCAACATTTTTCTGTCTAAATTTCATTGTCCAATACTGTACCTTGCGTCTGTCCTCTCTACAGGTCAAACTATTTGTCCTGTAAAGCTAGTTCTTAGCGCTCATTTTACAGGTATTGCACCGTAGATGTGCCCTTTCCATAAGGCCTTTTCTAATTGGTCAAGTGGTGCAGGGGTTACGGAGCTCTAAACGACCAGATTGATTGTTTTAAGCATTGTTATTATGCAACAATGCCATTTAGCAAACGCCAGCTGCAAGACGTAGACTGAAGATTAAAGGATTTGTTGGAGCTTGATTTAGCTAATCAAGCTCCTATACGCTAGCAAGCGAAGTCGGCATGGTATGACTCCACATCACCCAAGACACTGCCACCTACATACAGTAAAGGCCGTATCATCTTTGCCTTCCACAATGCTTTGCTAGAAGGCGAAACAAATACCGACGCGACAAGTTTGCCAAGTGACGTTATCGGTTAGCAGAATTTGGAACCCTCGTCGGTTAATTTGAAATTTCGCCTATTGGTGTAGAGATGGCAGCACCTAGCAAACTTGCACTTGCTTCCATGGCAATTGTTGATTTTAGTTGCCTTTTTTGGTCTGATACGATACGGCCTTTAATGTAGGTGGCTTTTTCCTAAATAAATTAGACTGCCCATACGCCGACTCTGACGTCAGTTGTGTTTTTTCTTGCGTCATGTATTTGTTATCTCTAATATCAATATGGCTGTCGTTGTCGATCGACGTACCTCGGACCTCGAATGGACGCAACTCAGGACCATCTGGACTAACAAACTAGTGAATACTTATGAAACGTAAGTGGGACTGCTCCGAACGTAAAAATTGTATTCGAGTGTATCCTGCTACAATTGGCAATGTGGAATTTACGTTAGGCTCGCTAGACAGCAACTAGAAAAAACAATCGAGGTCCTATGTGCAAGGCCAGCTGAAATAGTAGCTGCTTCCTGGATCAACACTTATCTCAGCCGGCCTTGCCTATGCGCGACCTCCAGGCGTAGACCCGTGCGCCGCCACGCCACGCCACGCCACGCCATGCCGCCGCCGATGATTTTCCCAATATTCCGCACGCCGTTGCTGAGTTGCTCGTGAAAAATAATTTCGGCATGCTGCCGCTGCCCGCCGCCGTTAATTTTTCGGCGCGCCACGCCACTAGGTAGTTTTACATTTTAATTCAAAATTTCAGTTTTAACTTTTTAACGATTTTTTCACGATCGGAGGAACCTTAAAAAACAAAAAAGATAAGAGAGATTAAAATCATTGAAATGGTAAAACGAAACTCAAAACAAACAAATGTGCTGAAGTACTTACTCGTCATAGTGTGCTAGTTACTTAAGCGCGCATCAATGAGTTGCTCACTTCATATAAAACGCACTGAACAAGGCTTAGTGCGGGACCTGGAAAAGTCACGGAAAAGGAAAATAGGTGAAAAAAGTCAGGGGAAAATCAGGGAAAATCCAAACTAAGCAGAAAGTCAGGGAACATTTTGAGAACAGTATCCCTAAAATCATTAAAAATACTATATGGTGATGCAGGTACTATACTACATTAAGTTTAGTAGGCCCCTCCCCTAGTTAAAGGATGACGCCAAAAGTCGGGGAGACGTGCAAAATCTGGTCAGGGAAAACCTACAAAAGTCAGGTAAATTCAAACCAAATATTTTCTACGAATTACCATATGAATGAGTGGCTCAGCGCTGTTGCTATAACTCGTCTCAGTTGATCTTTTAAGTGCGTGATGTATTTTCTACTTCGATGTGACGTCATTGTTGAAACATCGGACTCTTCGGCTTTTCGAGGCGTTTTCCTGTGACGTCACCGACTAAAGATGCGAACTTGCATTTTTTTTCTATAGGGTTCTGTAACATAAATGGCCGAGCGAAGTGATGCATGAATTTGGATTTTGTGTCTTTTTCTATTTTTTTTTTGTCTGTTTGGGACACAATTTAACACTCAGAATTTCCGATTTGGTTTAAATTTACTGACAATGTAGCGTTGATGCATGCACGCAGCAGATATTACTTTCTCATATTTATTAAGTGTGCAGGCCGAAATTCGACGTATTTTAGGCCAATTTAGATAATTTCCATTTTTTTTTTAAATTCAAGGCGCGGTAACCTTTACTGATTTCCTCTCCATAAGCAGTTTAGACATATACGATGAGAACTTTATTTACGTTTAGATAAGTTACAATTACAATGTATTATTTCGATTTAATTGTGAAACGGAAACAATACGTTAGCCGAGGCTGCATTATTACTAGGCTATGGAGGACAATTATTTTGATAACAGGTGGCGTGTTCCCAACGTTCACGAAAATAGCGTTCCAAATGACTACAATTTTTGGATTTTTTAAATACTTCCCAAATGTCAAACCATAAAAGGCACCCATTGGAGTCAAACGTGAACTGAATGTCAAATTTCAAGCATATCGGTCGCAGTAATTAGTTTATCTGAGTGGAATTAGCTAGTAATACGTAGCAATGAATAAGTCGCCTGAAATCAACGATATTGAGATACCTTTTCGTATTGAAATCCTTTATGTACAGCTCTGAAAGAAGACTTTATGTTGTTTCTCGGTAAACCCTGTCGATCTGTACAATTTCCAAAGCTTTCTGTCGCATTAATATTTAGTATTCAATACCAGAAAACGCCGCTCTCGGGTAAGAGAAGTGGTACCTAGCCTTTGCTCATGTACGACGATGTCCTGAATTTGAACAACGACAATAGATTCGTGGAAAGCCAATAATTTGAACTTGATGGGAGATGCACTAGCGTGCTTCTAGATAAAACAAACAGTTTGTTAGCGAAATTCTTTTCTTCTGATTATGATGCTTCCGTCAGGTTGAACTAGAAATAGAACGGGAGAGTTCCCGTGCAGTGCAAGGAATTTGTGGCGGTAGGGGGCAGATGTGCAAATGTTGTTCAACTGGCTGTTAGTTCCTATATTTTCCCTCCCTCCTTGTCCATTGATGGGAAGGGGAAGTGTAAGGGTGACATTGCTTAAGACACGAACTTTGCTGTAAAATGTTAGAAATCAACTACGTACAATGGTGCCTACATCAACATTTAGTGAACTGGAATTTACAAAGTAATTTTGACAATTTACTGAGCAAAGAGACTTGAAATGGTATTGAAAAGTGTTTCGTCCACAGGGGCTAGGCACACGAATCGCGTATATATGCCAGAACATTCAGGGCACGTTTATGCAACCACTCGCTTTTGCATTCTCGCAGCGAGAAACTAGAAATCACCTCAAATTCCAACATGGCGGCGGTTTTAGCTCTGCCGCCTCGCAACGAAAACAGCAAATAACGTTAGTTCAGAAGCGTTTGGGAAAATTGTTTCGTCATGAGGAATTCTTTATATTATTGGCACGGATTATAAGGCTGCAATGCAAGTATTTACTCAAACGATGTCGGATTTAGCTAATCCATTTAGCGTTGTTACTATGGCAATGTCACCTTTGCCATCGCGATTGAGTTCTAGCTGCGAGAATGCAAAGGCGAGTCGTTGCGTAAACGCGCCCTCACGCCACCCCGCGAGCGAAAGCGAGTATTACGAAAGAGATCTATTTCCTAATACTGGCTATCGCTCGCTTCTCGCTGGGCTCGCGGGGTGGCGTGAGGGCGCGTTTATGCAACGACTCGCCTTTTCATTCTCACGGCTAGAATTTAATCGCAATGGCAAAGTTGTAGTTGCCATGGTAACAACGCTACCGGTATTAGCTAAATCCGACGTCGTTTGAATAAATGCTTTAAGTCTTATAATCCGTGGCAATATGATAAAGAATTCCTCCTGATGAAAGTTTCCTACTCGCTTCTGAACTCGCATGATTGACTGTTTTCGTTGCGAGTCGATAGAGCTAAAACCGCCCGCCATGTTGGAATTTCAGATGATTTCTAGCTTCTAGCTGCGAGAATGCAAAGGTGAATCGTTGCGTAAACGCGCCCTGAATGTTCCAGCATGTACGCGATTCGTGTGCCTAGCCCCTGTGGTTTCGTCTGTCGTGGACGAACCCTGTATATAGGTTTTAAAGCAAAATGATATTTAAAGTGTCATTTGCTTTCATTATTTCATTGTCTTTCCTGTTGTTGTAATTAAGAACACTTATTTTATTGCCTCTTTTGTAATCTTATCGAGCGAGTTTTATTCGCATTGTCATAAATTTCAATGCCATATCTAATGACACACTCAATCATACTGCATAATTAAGTTTGTTTTTCTTGTTATTCGTGAGTCTTTCAAAGGTACGGTATATAATTGAGGCATCATTTGTTTAATCGTATTTTCTTTCTTCCATTTTTTAAATTTAAATTTCTTATGAGCCTTAAAACAACCGAAGTGATTTCATGCTTGTGTAGCTGAACCGGCTCAATTATGGGCCGAAAAACTGTCCAGAATTGGCCAGAATAAGTTTCTAAAGCTGCGGAAAGAGCATGGTAGCCTCTCACGTTACCCTGGCCGGCAGTCCTGGCGGGAACATTGCCAAGATCCCATTTCCAGGGGTTCGACCAGATCCGCAAACCTCCAGCAACCAGGCTGAGTTCTCTCACAACTCAGCCACCTCGCGGTATTAATGACTTAGTTGATGCGTCTTACGTTTTCAGTTAGATATTTTGTTGAATCTTTTCTGTTTAGAATTCCAAATTTACTTAATATTTTTGGAAAGCCAATTGAATAGTTTGGTAATTGACTTCTACAAAGGACAAAAGTTAGTTTGAGTTTGACTTCGAATTTCTTAAACCTGCTAACTATGTGCACAGTCAGTTTGATTTTATTAGTGAGTCGATCCGTCTCTTGTCGGCGTTTTTAAGACGTGTAATTTTGTCCCCAGATTTTTTGCTGCCTCGACAGCTTTCATAATTTTGACGAATGTCTTCATACCCGCAACTAGGCGGTTTTTTGTATTTAATATTTATGAATTTTGCCATGTCAAATTGCTCCAGTGGGAATTCTTACGGACTAGCGCAATCTTTTATGATCAAACAGAAACGCAGTTGCAGCAGCCCCTTTCGATCAAACATGGGTCGTTAAGAAACTTGGAAAGCGGTCCTCGCGGGCGAGTGGGATCGTGAATTCGTCGATTCAACAAATAAAAGACGACCGTGGATATTTGGGAATGGAGCGATGCAGCAATTAAGATATTTACACTTCCCGGCTTCCTTAAATTTCTAAAATATTTCCATTTTAGCTGATACGTAGCCTAAAAATCTCCTGAATACTCAGGGTTCAGACAAAACGTGGAAATCTCGGGGAAAACGAAAATGGAGCAGAAGCCTCAGGGAAAAACTAGAATTTTTTTGAAAATCAGGGAAAAGACAGGGAAATTTTTAAAATAAATGCCTTTGTGTCAGATCTGTAAGTTCCATTGAATTAGTAGATCGAAACAAAATCCTAGGCTAGAAGCAAATAATTTAATTTGTGCTTTAATGCTTTCAAGTATTTTCGATGTAACTTCAATAAACCAACTCTTAGGCTAGTGCCAATATCTGTGATGGAAATGCATTTATTCCCTGGAATATTCTCGAAACACCTATTTTCTGGGATGTTGGGATTATTTTCGTTCAACACCTGGAAATTGTCATTGGATGTACCTCGAAAACCTGGAAATGTCAGGGAAATAAGAATTAAAAAAAATGTCTGAACCCTGATACTTTCTTCTTTTCCTAAAATTCCTAAAATGTGACTACTGTGTCTTTGTAAGAGA
>JAHWFP010142907.1:20599-31655 GCA_023313725.1 Lithobius niger | reverse complement strand
ATTATTGTACACAAGAAAGGAGAAAAAAGGATCTAAACAACTATAGACCTATAGCTTTACTGTCAATAATAGATAAAGTGATTGAAAAATTTGTTGCAAATAAAATAAGAAATTTTCTGGATGTAAACAAAATGTTACAACCTAGGATTAAGAGGGAAAATATACAACTTACTAAAAAATTATCTAAATAACAGGAAGACAATAGTACAGCTAAAAGATACATAAATCAACACAAAAATGGTTAATGATAGAATACCACAGGGCTCAGTACTAGGACCAATTTTATACTTAATTTATACAAATGATATTAGTAGAAATGTAAAAAAAAAAAAAACATTTTTTTCTTTGCAGATGATACTGTTCTAATTTCAATAAATAATAAGTATGATGAAATGATGAAAAATCTACAATATGACTTTAACATACTAAATGACTACTTTATAGAAAATGAACTTTACAGTAGTAAGGGAAAAACTATTCAGTACCAAAAATTAAAAACACAAAAGAAATATGGATAATAAAACATTATGGAAATTGTAATATTTTATATAATAGAGAGTAAATGTAGTGAAGAATGCAGGAAACTGGAAAAAAGAAAGCAGCAAAATATTTAGGCTTAACAATAGATGAATTTTGGTATTTTAAAGAACACATAATTGGAATTATAAAAAAATTAAGACAATTGATACCAAAATTATATAAATTGAAAAATATTTTAAATACAAAACAAACAAAAAATGATATATGAAGTGTGGATAAAGAGTATACTAAGCTATGGAACAGAAATTTATGGTAATACATCAGTATACATTATAGAAAGATTACAGAAAGTACAAAATAAATTAATTACAGTAATGTTTGGAAAAAAGATAAAGATAAAAAAAAACTATTGAACTATACAAAGAATGTGAAATATTAAAAGTAAAGGAACTTTACAAATATATAATAATAACAAAAAATTATTATAGTAATGCATTCAAAGTAACCACAAAAAATTTAGACAAAATAAGAGTAGGAAAAAGAAGATATGAGATGCCAAGCTGGAATAATGCATATGGAAAAAAAGGAAAAACGTATTATATACCACAATTATGTAATGAAGTGCCAGAAAATATGCTAACACATGTAAACATGAAAGAAGTACGCGTAAACTTAAAAAATACTTAATGATAAATCAGTTAGATACATATTATAAGTCCAGTGAGAAACGCCGATAATTTATGAATACCTGAAAGTAATACATATTTTGTGTTGTATTTAGTGTATGTATTATTTATTGTTATTATTAATCATGAATTGTAAAAGAAAAAGATGACGTAATATCTCATACAAGCCTTTTATAAGCTTCGATAACTGCTTGCAATAAAATAACTTATTATTATTATTATTAGTACCTATTATTACCTATATACTATATTAACCTAATATTAGCAACAAATCTATTACTTCTTGGGGGAATTCCTCCATTTCTTGGCTTCTTACCCAAATGATTAATTATTACTGAAATAATGAGAAAAATGCCATTACAAATCATAGTATTAACAATATCTTCCTTAAGAAAACTTTACTTTATATACTTTTATATACTTTTATATACCTAGATACTCAAAAATTAAATGAAGTTGGGCAGGCAAAATATTTGGGTCTTACTCTAGATATAAACTGCAAATATAATATTCATATCGACTTAATAATGAAGAAGCTTAGAGGTATTATGCCTAAATCATGCTATTTAAAAGATATTTTAAACTTAAAAAATAGACAGCAATTTATTATGCTTGGGTTGAATCCCATCTTAGGACGGTATGGAATAGAAAATTACTGATTTGCTGCAGAATACCAGATAGAACGATTACAAAAGATACAAAATAAAATAATTAAAATTTTTTTAAACAAAATACAGACATTAATACCGAAGATATATATAAAAAAAATGGGTATCCTTAAAATTATTAGCTTAAGGAACTATGTTATTATTTAAAAAAAAAATATTTTTAAATATTTAATGCTATTGAAAAATCAACAATAAATGAAAGGAGGAAAACACTCCAATTAAGAGTACCACTTTATAGAAATAATTATGGCAAGAAAATTAGTACATATTATATACCCCATTTATTTAATCAACTCCCCCAAAAAAATGTTTTTCATTACAAGTTATAAAGCATTAAAAAAGGAATTTTAAAAATGGTTAATTGGTGAATTCTAATACTTGATACTATGAGAGTTGTGAATTCAAATGATTTCTACAATTTTATTATAGAGGCGATTTTATTTTCTAAATATATTTATGCACAGCTATTGAAACTACAATACCTGTGTAAATTAATATGGATCCACTAATTAGTAATTAAGTATTAATTGTTTTGAAAAATGCTTGTTTATATGAAATCAGATTGACGTTTTTACTGTAAAGTTGACATTTTTCTGTTACAATATATGTGTTCCGCATAATTTTCTCTTCTTTGGACAATTGTTTCAAGCGTTATACTGTTATACTGTTAGTTTATACAACGAAACTTTTTTTTCTCAAATCGATAAATCTCGTGTATTTGTAAAAAAAAATGATTGTAACAAATCTACATTCACAAGTACTTAGGTATTTCATGGAGGTTCTTTTCTTTGCACCATAATAAAAAAAAATTAGTATCGAGGTCGGGGGCCCTTTGACCTCGGCGAGCCATTGGAGCAGCCAAGCCTTCCAACCCCACTACTATTCCACTGACGAGAAGCTTTGGAATGAGTTAAGATAATTTTTCCAAATTATCAATTATTCCAAATTTATTTTAACTACAAATTATTGATTCATAATTCTTCATTCCAAAACGACTCAGTGGACAAATCCTTTGCTGTTTCATGTAGATCTAGTATACAACTGATGCTAGATCGAAGGACAGCAAGGAGTCCTCCACTATACTTGATGGATGGGTAGAGTTCGGGGAAAACTGTTACGTATTTCTGGAACTTGGAACCCCGATCAATGATGTCTCCTCGACCACACGACAAATACGTCAATGAGATGTGACCAGCAAGGCAAAAAGGCTCGAATATCAAGTCTCGTGCACGACGACGTCAGTTCAATAACCCGATCTCAAAATAATGCCTTTCTATTTCTGGCAGGAAGACGGACTAATAGACTATTAACTAATAATAATGATAGACTGATAATGGACTCTAATAATAGATTGCTATGTCAGCAGGAAAATAAGGTGGACTGCAGTTTGCCCTTTGCTTTTCTTCCCAAACCAGCAAGAAGAAGACACGAATGGTTTCACTTTGTTTGTTGCTGTCGGCAACGTGTTAATGCTTTACAGTGCTTTTGTGAAAAGAATTAACACGTTCGTCCTGTCGCTTTAGTTTTCTGCGCCATGATTGGTGTCCACATTCCTCCTCGCCTACACCTGTGTGTCGCGTTGGTTCAGGATGGCAAAGCAATTTTGAAAGTTTTTTTCTTCAGCTTTGGGGGCCTGGTGACATTAAAATCATTTCATAATATTTTCTTTCAACTTCGTAAAAGGCTTTATTTAAAGAATCATCAATATTTACTTTTGAAGGCCTAGAATTTTCCTCACACTCCTCAAATAGTTGGGACGATCCTCCTCAAATAGTCTCTGAAAGTGATTTTGCTTGGCTTCACCAATTAATATATTAACTTCCGTTTTAAGTTTTCTGCATTCATCCATTAAACCCAAAGAGTTGTTGTTGTTTGTTTTAGGGAGCACGAACCCAAATTGAGTTATGTGCCCTAAACTATTGATTGATTGATTTTTAATGAACCAAAGCGGTCTGGAAACTATGCGCTCAACCCTAAATATCTACTTTAAAAACTGTTTTATTTGCAACAATTGATTCCTCAAATTGTTTTGTTTTTTCGTGTCTCGAGGGTCATTATTGTATGCAGTTGCAGGTGTCACTCCGTTCTGTTTTATGGTGTTAGTGCATAAGTAGTTTTTAGTTTATTTGTAAGTTTGTGAGCGAATGGCATTGAGGCTTTATCGGCTCAATAAAATATCAATCAATCGATCCCGATCCCAAAAGTCGTACTCCCAAAAAGTAAACAGTGGTAACTTTGTACGTTTCCCCTAACTTTCGAACCAGCTAAAGACACGTTCCGCTGTTAAACTATAGCCATCTGCAAAATATCAGCTGTATTCACCGCATGGAAGAATTTTTTTTTTAATTAGCCAGTAGCTAGAAGCTATAGCATAGTAATTAGGCAAATATTAACGTTATTCACACCCTTTTTTCGCCAAGAAACGTTAAGCTGTGTAACTAGCGTGTCTTTTTATGTTGTCAGGCAACGAAAGTCTCCGACTAAAGAAAGTTTCAGCCTTTTCAGTTGCATTGGTATTTATCCTCGGATTCCTGAATACAGCCAAACTGCCTTAGCTGTAAAAGGCACAAGTGTATATAGGCACTATGCTCATATATATTTTATCTGGATAGGCCAGACGTTAATTTTATGATTGAATATGGGCAAGTGATACATTAGTGCGTGTCATAATACTATTACCCTGTCGAAGGCCACTTGTCTATGATGTGCATCACTGGTCTCCCAGTACATCTCCCATTTTATTGTAGATTCTTTTTCCCAAAGTACATATACGCACTATGACTTTACAGTACCACCGCGTGCTCGCACTATGACTATTCATCTCCCTTGTCCTTGTTACTGCCACTATAGCTTTCTAGTGGCGACCACAGATGGCACCTCGTGCTAAAATTTGTTTGCAAATTAAACTTGGGCTCAACGTGTTCCAGTAGCAGAAGCGACCTAACACCCTCAGTCGTATTAATGCCTCACCTTGCAGAGCCAGAGGAATTATGGACTTCATTATGTAAATTTCTGGCAGGTTTAGTGCAATACTGTACTTCACCAGCACCTGCAGAACGGAGATTTTTCATCCACAAACTCTGTTGGCAAGGGGACTTTTGGAGGCTTCACGTCGAATCCTTGAAAAAACATTTGTGTGTAGCTTTCACCCAAAAAATCTCTCCCTATGTTCCCGGTTTTTATTCCCGTTCACGTAGGGCCAGTCTAACCTTGAGCATTTCTACTCTCCGTCCGTCTAATTTTGGGTGGCAACAAACTGCATTCATGCCGAGGTTGTCTAGGCTATCACATGTCGACATCTGGTTCCTGTTCTACCAGTTGTTGCCATCAGAAATAAATAAGTAATTTAACCATGTGCAATGCTGCGCTTCATCAGTGCCTGGAGAATGGAGATTATTCATCACCATGCCTTGTTAGCATGGGGACTTTTAATGGCTTCACTCCGAATCCTTGAAAACAGTATTGTGTGTAGCTTTAACCCGAAAAATCCTCCCTGTGTTCCCAGTTTTTATTCCCGGTCACATAGGGCTAGTCTGACCTCGAGCATTTCTAATCTCCGTCCTTCTCACTCTGGGTGGCGACAAACTGCATTTATGGCAAGGTTGTCTATCAGATGTCCACATCTGGTTCCTGCTCAACTGGTTGTTGACAACATAAATAAATAAGTCATTTACTCATGTAAACCACCCAAGAGGATCCAGAATTAGAGATCCAGCATCATTTTGATTTAAACTGTAAGATTTAAGCGGAAGCCGGGATCGTTACATTTTGGTTCTGAACAACGAATCAGTTTACGTCCTTGCGGTATCAACAATGCAGAAGCTCTGAAATATGAGGCGGCTACCAGTGCTACCTGTATAATGCGTAGCGCTTGAGTGAACATTTCAATTCAAAATAGTAATCTTCATATCTGTTCAATTCAAAATGCATTTAAATGTCAATTAATTTGTAATTTCTGGAAAGGTTCCAATTATGCTAATTCATCACCACACGCATTATCTTTCTCTAACTACTTTCTCTAACTAACCAAGGTCTTCGAAGCAGAAAGAAATGGCATTTTAAAGCACATTCCATCTAGCTCGTTGGCTAGATCATCATGCAAGCTAAAAAGAAACCCGTGCGGGAAATAGCAACAACAAAAAATGAAGGTCACTAGAAGGTAACTTCTGACTTTAACTAGATGAGCGAAAAATCCCAGGCCGAGAAAAGTTATAATATAATTCTCTAAGCCTGATCATTTCCTGTGGGTGACAAAAGACTGCAATTTAAATTGGTAATTGCGCATCCGTTTTTTCTGTAATTGTGTTATGTAAAAGTTACCTGAAACGAGAAACCTACCCATGGAAATATTCAAATCTCAGTGCATGGAGACTGGGTCAGGGTATGGGTCGGGTGAAGTTAACTAAAGTAAAAAATAGGACAGGTAACAAAATCACTATTAGAATGTACTCGAGCGTATAGCGAGGCAACGCGGCACACCCGTCACAGCACACTAGGCTTCACTACAGTCCCCGTATTCTACGACGAGTGTTCCATTTACTGTATTCCCCACGAAAATATTCAAATATCAGTGCGTGGTGTTGGGATCTGGGTCGGGCTAGAGTCGCCATTCAGATATCTGATTTGTAACATTGATTCAAAGCGTAATAGGTGTTTTCGGTGTAGTATGCAGAACCATAGTAGTTGCAACCATAGATTTTCTAGAGTGGAGCAACTGAAGGTGGATGCGCTGACTGAATGAACGAAGCAGCAACAATGTACTCGAGTACAGCGAGACAACGCGGAATGAGCAAGCGAAGTGAGCGACTTTCTCAGTTTGTTCTGTAATTGCGTCGTGTAAAAGTCACCTGAAACGAGCAACTTAAAAGTTTAACAGCAGAAATCGGATTGTGCGCGCATTTGCATGCAAGATGTGTAGGTCACCAATTTTCTCTGTGAAGTTTGATAATTGGCGAATTCGTGTTGGTTTAAAAGTGTACAGGTTTCTTCTGACACAACCGAATTATTGATGCTTAGACCCACAGTAGGTAATTCCAGGAAGCTGACAGATATATCTTCTTACGAACCTTTACATTAAGAAAGGGGTGCTTGTAGAATCAGGTAAAAGTAAAGCTCACGTTTGTAAAACAAACGAAAAAAAAAAACAATTTATTTAACACTCGTTTGATAATTATACACGCAAAAAGTCTTTAGGTTCTTTAAAAAAAGAAATCATGCTAAACTAGGACTCTGGTGTAAGGTTCACCTTTTTCTAATGTTTCTAGATTTTTCTAATAAGCCCTTCAATCTCTACATAATTTATTATGCTTAAAACCGAAATATTTTGTGACACTTGGAATCGAGTAACTTACCTCAGTTTTGTCACATGAATAAAATTTGATCACTTACCCGACACCGCTAGGTCTTTGTCGTTGCTCATTTTCACTCATGGCTCAGATGACTTCGAACTTGTCTGAGAAAAATTGTCAGTCATTACTGCGCTGATGGGATTCGAACACAGGAGCTTGTCGTCAGCCAGAAGTCATATCGTAGAACAATCCTTTTTTTATAATCACTATTATAATTACTGGAACTCGCACTGAACGTCTTTATTGTTAACATGTCTCACGTTCTAAGTCATTATTTGTACCACTAGATTGTCTAGAACGATCTGAGAAGCTTTTCAGTATTTGCTATCCCAGTCAACTTCCGGTAATGGCCGGGGCTTTTACCTTGATGCTAAAACTCTGCTCAAGTCACTCTGGACAACGTACGAGTACAAATAAGTGCTTCGAAAGCGAGACAAGTTGTCTTCATAGATGTGCAGCTCGAGTTCCATTGATGATAATTAAACGTAAGCGTAAAATTTAAGAACGTTGAATTGTTCTACGGTATGACTTCTGGCTGGTTTCATTCCTTTCATTATATGTATAGACTCTATGCATGCGCTGCACGAGCGACGGACGACAAGCCCCTGTGGATTCGAACTAGCAAGATGACGTCTACTTTGAGTAAAATTTGGCAATAGACTGGCATCTGATTGCAGGTTATGCTTCGCAGGGATTTTTTTTCTCTCCAAGTACCTTCGTCTTCGTTACTTCTTTTCCCCTCAACAGCTACCATGAGTAGAATGATAATAGGGGATTCGCCCAGGACAGACAGAGGACATACAATATGGCCGCCCCCATGTAAATCAGAAGTGCCACCATCTTGGAGAAGGCCATCAATTTGGAAGGTCTTGACGTCACTTCCGGCCCACCATTTTGAATGACGTCACTTCCAGTCAGCCATTTTGGGGTGTCCCAAATTGAAGTCGGCCATTTTAGGGTTTTGTGAAAACTTTGCTCCCGGTACTTTTCCACCCCCGTAACTTCTAAACCGTTGCTCCTAGAGCGAAACTGCTCGGGATTTGGCTTCCCCCGGCTGCACCCTACGCGTTGCTCTCCCCAGATCTCGGGTAGCGACATTTTTGGGAAGTTGGACCACCCCAATAACTCGGGAACCTTTGGTCCTAGAGCGAAACGGTTCAGGATTTAGATTCCCTGGTCTGTGCCCTATGCGTGGGCTTCCCCGGAAACCAGGTACCAACATTTTTGGAAGTTGGCCCACCCCAATAACTCGGGAACCGTTGGTCCTAGAGCGAAACGGCTAGGGCGGTGACATCCGTAGCCATATGGTACTGTGCTGCTGGTTGTGTGTGCTTGCCCGCTGGATCTTTCCCTAGATGTGAGAGAGAAGATGGGCGGGAGGTGTGCAGTTGTGGTGCTCAGGGAGTTGCGAAGCAGTATGCGGAGTTGTGCAGTAGTGTTAAGTTTGGGAGTTTTTCACATGTGTTTGTTTTGCAGAGCGTAAGACTTCGGGCCATGGCTCTTAATAAATGATCGAAAGAATCCGTGTTTCAGCTAAACACATATAGATTTAAACCAAACTAAACTACGTTGTTAATTTTGAGGCCTGCCTCGAAATTGGCAGCTAGAAACGATAGAACGGCGTATTTATTTCGTAAATGCAGGCTTTCAGAGCTGAGTTGAATCATTTCAAAGTGGCCAGCAAAAATCAACTGCATGATAACCTTTTGTTGCACGACGCCATTGACGTAAAAAAGGTACACGGATAAAAATTGTTGATTTTTAATTGAAATAATCAAATGTACAGGGGAGAAAATTGCATATGTTTAAGTGCTGTTGTGATTAACATACGATTGGTAAAGCACAATAGCACTTAAACAGATGTAATTTTCTCAACTGTACATTTGATTATTTCAATTAAAAATCATCAATTTTTACCCGTGTATCTTTTAACAAGTAAAGTGTAACTTCAATCGTATAACCCCTTTTTTTATGGCACACTTGACGTTTTTGTTTGTAATTTTGTTTTTGATTCAGCATTGAACCAGTCGACTCTATCAGCAATATTTCGGAGCTCAACATGGACTGTGCTTGAAACAAAAACAAGCAAAAATATCCACAAACTTGTGTTAATTGTGAAAATTAAACACAGTACCATTTATACGATGTTATGTTTAAGATGATATAAATCAAATTACTTGAATAAAGAACTTGATACCTAGGACCTCCAGGTCCTCACAAAAATACTGTCTTGTTTGTCTGGAGATTAAGAATAATTCAACGAAATAACAAACTCTAAAACCCCCAATAGCTCTAGTGCAGGTTGAAGCAATTTGAAATATAATTTTGAACAAAAAATAATTTTGAACAAAAAATAACAAAAAAGTAAAAACAACATTTGATAGCCCTGTCAGGTTCCTTAGTTACGAAGGCGGTATCATAGTCGCTAAGGCGTTGTTCAGTGGCAGCGGAAGGAACATGTTTCTCCGAAGCTGCCCTCATGTACCCTAATGTTTGAATGGGGGAGGGGGGAAGGCTATCACTTAATGTCAACGTGATTATACCCTCCAATTCTAATTTGGATGAAAATGATTATGCTGACGGTGTTTGGTTACCCTCAAGGAAATCATAATGGAAAACCGTTAGATCAACAAGATGCTGCCGACGTGTCCATTTCCTGTTCAGTCCTACCCGTTTGGTATTGGAACCTTGGATAAAAATGCTTGGTACGTCTCCCTGCTGCAAGCATGGTTGCTAGTTGTAACCCGGTAGTACTGCAGTCATCAACTGCTTCGTGGAGAACCAATAGAAGTGGCGGCTGAATGCTTCGATCTGTTCCAGCGCTAATAGCGTTTCAGAACTATAACGTCTTAACTACTAACTCGGTCGTTCGTCTGCAATGATTTTGCGAAACGTTAACAGTTTGTTGAACGGGTTAACGTTGGCAGCTACCGTTTCTCTTTACTAGCAAACCAAACACTAGCATCATAGCTACCTTCGCAACATAGCTGTTTGGCGCGACGACGAACAATGTTAATAAACGAAGAAACGCAAGGATACAACGTTATGAACGGCTTTATTTTACGCAGAATGTGGAGTCGTCTGGATATAGTTGCTTTTTGTTTTTAACGAGTTCGCTAAGGGAATCCTCCAGCTGGTTAGCTGGCATATAGTTTCTTAGAAGGAATCATTACGAGAGAAGAAAAATACTTTAGTTTTCTTTTCCTTCATTGTGCGACTTTTATTTTAGTCAAAAAAAGTTGGGGGGGAGGGGGAGGCCTTCGGATTCTGGATAATTAAGGGCTTAAATTATAAAGATTTTCGATAACCCCTGCTAAGAATTTGCCGGATGTCCTCAATACGTGTACTGTTAGTAATTTTGAATGTAGTAGTTTTAAGACATAAAAGGCATAACATTTTTTTTTTGTCTTAAAGAGAATTTGGTTTTAAATCGATAACACAAAACAAAGATAAGCAAAGGTAAACATCCAATCCTGCTTAGAAAAAGCATTGGACTTTTACTCTTGCGAAACAAACGAAGTGATTTGTCTATTCTAGTAGTGGGAGTTTTGAACAAAATTAGTGAATTATGCATGGAAATCTGTCGGTCGGCGATGGCGATAAACTACGCTGTCGACGTCATGCACGCACGACGATAACAACACGTTCAATTTCAACGGAAAAATAAAAGAAAACAGAATTTCCTTGAAATAAGAGTAATTCCAGCTTTAAATTCACTAACTAACGAAACTGTCAGCCTCCTCCTCCTCCTCGGTGTTTTTCAATTTTTGCAGGAGGTACAGATGTATGACAAGATTTAGGTTAGGGGTTTGAATAACATCTCTGTTATGTGTGGTGCAGTGGCAACCCGGACCACTGCACTGTGACTGAGGTT
>JAHWFP010142907.1:0-19345 GCA_023313725.1 Lithobius niger | reverse complement strand
TCCCCCCGTCTCGCTCCCCCCCCCCCATTTAATTTGCCGTTTGGTCGGTAGATGGCATCGTATGTTCGCGCTGCTGGCCGTTGCGTTCCGGGCGTAGCTACTATCTCAGCGGAGCTTGGCTGCTAGTCTTATAATTTGCCGTTCCGTCGGTAGATGGCATCGTATGTCCCGCTGGCTGCGCTGCAGATGCAGATGACTGCTTCGTATGTCCTGCTTGCTGCTGCTGCTGGCTGCTTTGCGGATTTTGTGTAATTAAATATATAGATATTTTCAAGAAAATGTCGGCTTTTAGCCCTTCTTCATTACGACGGTCTTCCTAAAATACTCAATTACGACAAAATTCTGTTCTTGTATAAATATTTTCGTCAAGATGATGTCGAGGCCGAAGGGCGAGACGCCCTCGAGACGTAGTTCGAGTGAATTGGCCATGTAAGGAACATCACCCATCGGCTCATATTTCCGATACAGTTCGCTCTGGCTATGACTAATTTATCACACGGTTCCTAACTTTTGAAATGAGAAACATAATTGTTGGAGCAAATGGCAAGTTTGCCTTCATAGCTGTGGTGTTTATGCTAACATTAATTATGTTGTCATGTTTGCATAATGTTGCATTGATGTAGTCAGGTTTGTGGCCGGTGCCACTCGAGCGGGAGGGTGGGATTTTCTTTAAAAAAAAAGGTGTAAGAGAAACGCTTTTTTTTTTAATTTAATGGACTGATGGCCATTATCGTGTTGCACATCACGGAAACTTCGTGTAAAATTATGTCGTTCACCTCACAATCACGTTACGCGACATCATCCCAATTTACTGTGCATGGCATCCATATCACCACACTTTAGTGTGGCGATATCCAATATCACACACAGTAAAGTGTGGTGATATGGTATATATCGCTGATCGTTTTTGGGACTGTGAAAGTTCTGGAGCGTGCGATAAAACTTAATATATTAGCTCAAACTAACTTGAGTATTTAGGTTTGTAAAGTGCTACTTACACCTTTCAAATTGCGCAACCTTGGGAGAATTCTTAATAAATTTTGTTTTGAAAATATATCCTTATAACTTTCTAAAGGCAATTAACCAACGGAAAGTCAGTAAACTTCAGCCACCAGCCAATCACGCTTCCTTAACACCGATGAAATGACCATGCGGTATTTTGTCAGTATAACAATATCACGAGAGCGTAGTTTTTTATAGATAAATTTTCTCAATCACGAGTTGCATTAAAAAACTGAAAAAAATACATAGCCTTGCGCGAGGCGTTTTTATCAGCTTGGAATTATAACTAGTAGTTGAGAAAATTTATCGATGCTTAAACTACGCTCGAGTTGTATTTGAAACGAGAATTTATCGTCTCCTTTAAAAATCAACTTTAAATTAAAAACGTCAACTTGCTTAATGCGGCAGTGGTTTCTCGCTTGAATTTACCATTCCTGTGAGCACGAAATGATGAAAGTGTACAAATTGTTGCCAGATGCACTTACTGGTACGTGTAGTGTTTATAGGAATAGTATTTCTTCTAACGCCTCCACGAATAAAGTAGTTTTATTTCCCCAACGAACCATCACAAACTTATTGAAAGTAACTCGCCGTGAAAGTAGACTACTTGTAGGACGAACATTAATCACCGCCAGGGCGCTTCAACCAAAGTAAATACTTGTTTCCCTTTTAATGAAAATCTTGTTTCTTGGATTTAAAATATAACATGATCCAAAACAATATTAAGTTTTACGACAGTTATTATTAATTTGTTTTCTGCTATTTCCGGTTACTTCCGGTATTGTATAATATTTAAGTAATGGAGTTGACTTTACCGCCAAGCTTTGTATAGTAGTAGCGATGGGCCAAACCAGTCTACAGCGGCGTAATGCGCTTTGGCACTTCTGTCAACTTGGTATAACCACAGATTAAGCGCATCGCCGGAAAATCAAACAATGTGTCACTTGATTATCAGGTATACGTCGTATGTGATTAGAAATTGGTTTAGGCCTACCACGTGCAGCTCTTTCAAACTTTGGTCATTCGGCGGAAGGCCAGGATACCAGACGAGTCGATTGTGTATACAAGATGGAGGGCCGAACTGGCAGTTTCATCTGATAAAATACCTGTGGTCGTTTCATCGATGTTAAGGAGGCGTGATTGGCTGGTGGCTGCCGTTTACTGGCTTGCCATTGGTTAATTTCCGTTAGAAAATTGTGAAGGTATATGAAGCGCCCTGACGGGATTAATATTCGTCCTACAACTTGTCTGCTTTCACGGCGAGTTATTTTCGACAAGTTTGTGATGGATTGTTGGGGAAACAAACTACTTTATTCATGGAGGTGGCGGTAAAAACATTCTTATAAACACTAATGGAACCAGTAAGTGCATCTGGCAACAATTTGTACACTTTCATCATTTCGTGCACACAGTAATTGTAAATTCAAGCCAAAAACCACTGCCGTAGTATGCAAATTGAAGTTTTTATTTTAAAGTTGATGTTTAAAGGAGACCGTATATTCTCGTTTCACATACAACTCGAGTGTAGTATCGATAAATTTTCTCAGCTACTCGTTATATTCCCAAGCTGATAAAAACACCTCGCGCGAGCGGTAGGTATTTTTTGGGCTTCGAAATGCAACTCGTTATTGAGAAAATTTATTGATAAAATAATAAACTCTAGTGATATTTCTATTGATAAAATTCGGTTGACTATTCACTATTAACTGAGCCGGAATGAAGTTGAAGAAAACTTGATTATTTAATAAAACACATAATTTTAAACTCTCTCTGGAGCCAGTAACAAAGAAGCATCCAGCAAACTTCAAAGACCTAAGAAAAGGGCTACAACGGAACAAAACAATGAAACCAGTTTTCAGTTTTGCGCGAAATAGGCCAAGCCAAATTATTGTGGGTCGCTACGGCTCCTCCTCCACTGGCATAAACACGATTCACTGAACCCGTTATTAATGTTATTGAGCCTTTGTATTGATTTGTCTTCTTTCTCCATAGCCTATGGCTGCAAGCATTCTCAGTCTAATGGCGCACTGGTCACTGCTGTAACCTTAATAACGGATTCAGTGAGTCATATTTATGTCAGTGGAGGAGTGGGTATAGCTATAAAGGCGCTATGCAGTCAGTGGCTTATTACCCACGAGACAGTCGAAGCAGTTTCCTCGGGGCCCCACGGAAGACTGGGACCCAAACGGGGCCTCCAACAATGCACTACTCATTATGCAAAATATATTTTTAATGCTTTTCATTATGACGACTGTTCCACTAATGCATTGTAGCAATTTCAATATTAAGAAAGGGTTTGTTTTCTTTTACACTCAGTGCAGTTTATTGTTCCTCATGGCATTGTAGAAAGTTGCACATTATTGCATCTACAGCTTCTCGTTTGTGGCATTCACACAATCTTGCCTTGGGCAAATGGCCCTGCTACGTCGGCCTCAAATTGGGGTGAAGGGGCACCATATCCGAGTAACTTAGCCCCATACCTCGTATCAGGGTGAGGGGAACTCATGTTATGGTGAGGGACCCCGTACCAGGGTAATGGGTGGGCGGCCCCAATATCAAGGTGAAGGAACCTCATATTGGGATGAGGGGCCCGTACCAGGTTAAGGGATGAACTGGCCCTATATCAGGACAAAGAGGCGAGAGGGTAAGGGCGCTCCACATCAGGTGAGGGGGCCCCATGTTATCTTGAAAAGTCTGCCTCGGGGCCCCAACACGGGTTAATAAGGCCCTGATGCCAGTGATCTGGGGAATAATTGGGTAGTCAGCTCGAATCCGGATCATGCAATTCCGACGAAACTTAAGTGCATAAAAGTGGCTTACTGTACTCCGTTAGTTCTAGTTTATGATTTTCTCATTTTGGCTTGTTTTTCTCATTCTTTTATAAAATTTACAGCGATTTGCGTATATTTATTTGGCGGGAATATTTAATAAGTTTTGTTTTGTGCATATTTAATTGACGCTTCTGAATAAACTAGTCAGGGTATTTTAAAATCATGGAAGTGTCGGAATAACACACGAACTGAGTGCTAAATTTCTAAATTTGACAAGAACCTGTCAACCTGTCTGTGGAACCTGTCTGTGGAAGGGCGGAGAGGAAGGGAGGGAGGAGTTTCCTGAAATTAATAATTCTATGAGGCGCATTTTACACAAACAAAACTCGTTGAAAAGAACGATAAATCGAAGATTCGTTTAAACTTAGCCTAGCCTTTTTTTTTTAACTTTTTGATGCTAAACCTTGGTCTTGAAGAAAATGCTGGCTAACTATCTTTTCTGAAAATTCATTTTATCTGAGCTTATACATTTTTTATGTAGGCTCACTGACTATGCGTTAACCTTCACTTATACCAGCTCTGGTTTTGGGTCACTTGAAGAACGTGAGGATTTTAAGATGTTTATATAAATGTTGCATAACATCAGTTTGAAGCTATTAAAACTCCCATAATAGCAGGATTTGTGTGGATTTCGGGCGAGATTGCCACAGACCCGTAAGTAAAAAAGCATCATGTCTTTCGGTTAATCATGAGGTTTAAAATACCTCCCAAAAATTCCACAACTGTAGTCAAGGCGTCATCTTCGCAACAACTTTTAAACGAGAACTATGGTAGTATATCGAGCAACGCACTGTAAAAGTTAGGGGGATGACAGCACAGTTGAACAAATTAAAAATCAAGTTGTACTTATTACGCTTTTCTCTTGACTCTATACAACTCAAAAAAATGTTTTCCAATAAATAGTTTGGCAGACTATAAGTCACATCTTCTAAAATCTCAGTTCTATTGCAATATTGCAATACTTGTAACAGAAGAAACCTGCATTTTGAAAGTGCTGCTGCAACGCCGCCGTCTACAGATGCACTGATCTGTAATCCTAAAGACCAGATCGCTCACTCAACACATCAAGACGTAAAGACGTCAACATTTTCCTTGTCAGAATTAAGCTGCGCGCGTGGATTGATTTCTCGCCGCTTGAAAAATAAAATGTTTATTTTTTTTATCAAATTAAAAATTTTGCCCCCTCAGTCATACATACAAGCCATTAAAAAGCCTAGAAAGTGCACTAATATGCAATAAAAACAAAACGTTTCGGGGGTTGCTGCACCCCGTTACCAAGTGCAAAGTAGTTAAAAGCACAGCACACGTATCATGCCATAGTCAAGGCCCAACACCAATGCACACACAAATTTTAAAAGTTAAAAGTTAAACATAAAAATCTAAGCTTCCCTGAGCAGAACAGGTTAGCAATACGTAAGAATTGACTCTCCCCTGCGAGTTACACCCCTCAGCAGCCGCCGTTAGCCGCCGCGTCGCATTTTTCTGAGTCAGCCGAACAGCCACCGAATATGGCCTAGCCGCCGAAAAAAAATACAGCTACAGCCGCAAATTTTGAAGTTTTAATGCATCAAAATGCAACGAAACAGTCATAAAGTTAGTTGTAACTTGTCTCTCAGGGTAAGCTGGTCTCGACTGCCTTATTTTTCATAGTTTTCAAGACCACATTCTCTTGCCAGCATCTTACGCGCGCCGTGAATTTGTGTGGTGTGCACGTACGCTCACTTTCGGTTTCGTTTTTCAGGGTTCCAGTAATAATAGTCAGGACACATTGCTGTGGAAGCATTACTTAAAAAAAATGAGTGGTGATGTGGCTCTGATAGTTAATTTGAGGGTTCTTCACGAATATTTCCTCAATAGAGTTATTCGAATATTCGCGAGCCGCCATTTTTGAAGGGTCAAGCGTGGTGACATCCAACTGATTTACGTACTAAAATAGGCTTCGAAGAAGTGGCGCAAAACCCTACATTTTACGGTAAACTATCTTTACAATATTTTTTAAATCTTTATTCGAAACCTTAACTCGATCGTACAAATAATGAAAACGCGAAAAGTGACCTATTATTATTGTTTTGGAACTTTTTTCGTCAAGCTGTCAGACGCTCGCAGATAGTAAGCACTGCTGAAAACTACATTCGCATATTTAAATTTTGCATCGTTATATAATTCACCTTGTAATTAAGAATTATGAACCGACTAAACGGCATTATTAAAGAAAAAATATTATTACGGTTGAGGTATCTTCTAATGTTAATATACATATTGACTTTGAATAGCGCCAACTATTACTGCCTGCCGGCTGTCGTTTGCGTGCCATTGCGGGCGCATGCGCAAGTTGCCGAGAGGCACGAGCGCTCGCTGAAGACAACAGAAAGGTAGCGGTAATAGGTAGCGCTATTCAAAAGCAACATTGGGATAAACATTAGACGATATCTCAACCGTAATAATTTGTTTTCTTAAATAACGTCCTTCAGTCAGTTCATAATTCTTAATTACACGATGAATTATATAACGATGCAAAATTTAAATATGCGAATGTAGTTTTCAGCAATGCTTACTATCTACGAGCGTCTGACAGCTTGACGAAAAAAATTCCAAAACAATAATAATACGTCACTTTTCGCGTTTCCATTATTTGTACGATCAAGTTAAGGTTTGGAATAAAGATTTTAAAAATATTGTAAAAATAGTTTACCGTAAAATGTAGGGTTTTGCGCCTCTTCTTCGAAGCCTATTTTAGTACGTAAATCAGTTGGAAGTCACCTCGCTTGACCCTTCAAAGATGGCGGCTCGCGAATATCCGAATAACTCTATTCCATTAGGCCCCTTCCCTTCCATTTCATCATTTTCTTGTGCAGTGCGTCTCGTCGTTGATCTTTGCTCCATTTCGATCGAATTAGCAGAAAATTAGCCGTTAGCCAGCCGAATTTACAGTTGGCCATTAGTGACAATAAAATTTGTGGCTAGCCGCAATTTAGCCGAAATTTCTGTTAAACCAGCTGAAAATTACAAAATAATGCGGCTGAGGGGTACACTGTGATTGCAGTTTCGAAGTGAGGGAGCAGTGGAATTTCACACTGTTTTATGTGCTGATTCCAGTGGATTACTGGATGGGATTTGAAGCCGGGGTGGACGGGAGGAGGTGGGAGGTAAGACGGTTTGCTTTCCTAATTCCTAAATCGTGCAAGAGTGGTACATAGTCTTTTATATTTTTATTTTCAGGCATAATGTGGTTATAGACGGGTGATTGGTGTGATAAAATCATTAATGTTACTAAATTAATTCTAGAACGTTTTTGTTTGTCTGCAAAAAGAATGGCTGAGTTTTCCAGGCCTGGAGTGTGCCGTGTTTTTAGTCGGTTCGGAGGCAGGCCTGCGCTGAGGCAATGCTGTACCAATGAATTTGTATTTACATTTAAGTTTAAAATTCGATTTATGGGCCGTACAGAACCGGATTAAACCTCATTGAGGCCTGGATCATAAGGTTTATTGTGTCCCATCTCCACTTCAGTCCCGCAATAAAAAAAGTTTCCGTTTTTTGAACAATATTTTTTTTTTGTTAAAACAGTAGAGGTAAAAAACTGTGACCGTGAGGCACCCTTGAGGCCCTTTCTGTGGCCCGGTGCTTCAGCACCCAAAGCACCCCCCTTAATCCGGCCCTGGGGCCGAAAGACTTTCATGAAATTTCTGTTGACTTTGTCCCACATAACTGGTTGTGCACGTGGGGCGAGAGTAAGGAATCCTGCAAACTACATTCCTTGTGTTTAGTTTTTTCTCGTTCTTATCTCTTGTTTTCTCTGAACGAAAAAAAACTAAACACAAACAATGGAGTTTACAGGATTGGCCATTTGGTTTATAGAATTGGCCAACTCACTTTTCTGTTTTGCTAACAAAACAAATTGTTTGCCAATATGCATTTACCCCCTTCGCTTACTCTGACGGCCCCAGTGGCATCCCGAGGTGAATTGCTCGTCAAACCCAAATCTCTAATATTATGATTTTGAAGCAGTCGTTGCCATGTTTGCGCATGACGTGGCCAACTATTCCGTCAAAATCGCGTCATGTTCGAGGTTCGTGTTTGACGAGCACGACCCAGGGATGAGTTGCTCGTCAAACACGAATCTCGAATATAAATAAATGCAGATGCAAATCTATTTGCCTTGCCTTTTGGACTTATATTCCCGAAAGGCAACGTATAAGTCCAAAAGGCAACGTAAATAGGTTTGCATCTGCATTTATTTAACTCTTGTTAAGCCTCTGGCTTTCCGTCTTTAATCTCGAATAGGATGCGATATGCCATCGTTGCCATGTTTGCACACGACGTGGCCAACTATCCCGTCAAAATCGTGTCATATTCGAGGTTCGTGTTAGACAAGCACGACCCAGGGTTGAGTTGCTCGTCAAACACGAACCTTGAATATGATGCGATTCTGACGCAATCGTTGCAATGTTTGCACTCGACGTGGTCAACAGTTCTGTCAAAATCGCGTCATATACGAGGTTCTTGTTTGACGAGCAACTCGACCCAGGGCAAGGTGTGTGGGGTTATTAAGTTTGGGTACCAGAGAAGGGGCAAGATAAAAATGTGCAAGATGTGCAAAGAGAGAGGGAAGGGTGTACATTGCACTCCTTTACACACCCTGTGCCACTATGCCACTGTACGACCCTGTATCCGGGGTGTCTTTTTGTTATTTTATTACTATTTTGCTATTTATTTTTCTTCTTCATAGTTTTTTTTCACCATCACTGACTTTCGTTATTGCTATTTCAAATGTCATTGTAAACTGTAAATATACAAAATCTAGACACACGCTAATGTGTCGCGCCAAGTTAGGCAACAAACATGACAACAAACATCACATCAGTTCAAATGTCGAGGTTGTAAACCATTTTCAGTGTCTTATATCTTGAAGCATAGTTGGGCACATTTCAGGTACTTGGGGAAAAATAATAATGCGGTACAAAACCTTAAATTGTGTTTAAATCGAGAGCAATGACCCACCTGATAAAAATTAACTCGTTTAGGAATGCCAGCCAAGCTGCTTTCAATGCAAAATATGACCCTCAATAACGTTGAAAATGTGTTACTACCTACCTAGCTAGCTAGCCCGCTCATCCCCATGTTAAATCCCACAGGGTGATTATTCATCGCTACCGAGATAACCGGAAGGCTACCAACTATGAAATTGGACGAATGGGTGCAGTACAATACGAACTGGGTACCTTTTATGGTTCGGAGCCTGGGAGCGTAACGGGGATGGCGTGGGAGGGCGCGTAAGTACGAAAATATTGTTATAACAATTGTTCGTATTGTCGGCATCGTCTCTCATTGGACGGCCGAAGTTCGGACAATGAAAACGTGTATACTGACGTGCGTGCCGACACACACTAGTGTATCACGATAAATCTAAACAACGTTGCCAACGAAATTGTATTCACGTCCAATTCACGAAAAATAAATCCTCTGTAAAAACAATGCAAAATAAACAAAGCCAAAAACTGGTAAAGAAGCAATCAAGTTGAAAGTGATTCGGCCCTTCAAAGGAGTGATATCAACATACCAAAACAAACTAATAAAACAAATTACAACAAAATTAAAACCAAACCAAATACTTATAAAGAGGTGACTATAAGTTCAGAATGGTTCGGCCTATAGGCAAAAGGTAGTAGCAAATTGTTGAAAACCAATTTCTTGTTGACGTGGCACTTCATTACACATCTGCATTACAAAACTGGTAAAAGGGGCCGCCAAGTTCCGAATGGTTCGGCCCTTCAAAGGAGTGATATCAACACACCAAAACATTCGCCAACTTAATCGCACCGTATAATACTTTGGACGTCAAATGAAAACTTGAACATTGCTACCGAAAGTAGCAATGTTCTAGTTTTCATTTAACCTTCGAATTATTAAGCGGTACGATTAACTTGGCGAATGTTTTCGCGTGTTGATATCACTCCTTTGAAGGGCTGAACCATTCGGAACTTGGCGGCTCCTTTTACCAGTTTTGGTTTTTGATAAGATATATACAACGTATAGATAGTGTAAACAATATGAGACTGCTGCACCACCGGAACGCTTTTTTTTTAATAAGCCACAAAAACCTTGTGTGTGTATTGCATTTGCTTTTACATTCTGTGTGTGTTGTATTTTAATAGTGTTTTATTCTCTTAAATATTATGTTTTGTTAACCTTGTAACTTTGAACAAGCTAACACTTATAAACGTTTTAATGCTTTGTGTTACCCAGTGACTGGGCCAGGGTGGGCCATGACACCACCAAATATTTCACGCCCCCCCACCCACCCCCCCCCCCCACCGATCCCAACACTCGGCCCACCACCAGAAAATAAAATAATAAAAAAAAACTTGCAGGCTAAATTTGAAATCAAGTGAATAAACCCAGCTTTTACTTTTTTTTTATTTAATTGAATTAATTATAAAAATTATTTTTGTAGCAATTTTGCAATATGTGTGTACCGAAAGCCTAATTTATTTTTTGTGTTTATGGGGCACATTTTACAAAAAAAATTGGGAGTGCATTGAAGCTTCATTACGTTCAGGTTGAATTAAACGGAATAAAAGTGCCTAATATGGCTCCCTGGAAAAAAAAATTAGACGTTGGCCCACTCTGTTTTCAAATGTGCCCTCTGTCCCCCCAACCCCCACCAACAAATCGGCTCTGACGCTGTCACTGATGTTACCCAAATTAATTAAATGAAAAATTTTTTATATTTTCACGAGCGGAGTGTGCTGGTGTCGATTATCAGCTTGTGTCTCTACGATTACTCTGAAACCGTTGTCAGATTCATTCAGAATGCTATCCATGCTTTCGACACTTTATTAGTCGTAGAAACAATAGCAAGTACCACGGTATATTATTAGTCGCAGAAACAATAGCAAGGACCACGGTATACCCTCCAAACAAACAATTTTAAATGAGAAAATTCTTTCTGCTTCCCAACCCTAGTCTGAAGTTGTTTAAAGCTTTATTTGAACAACAGTAACAATAATTTTTGAGTGAAGAAAGACGAAAAGGATGGGTCCACTGACGTGACCAGACTCACAAAACAGATGCATCAACCAAGTTTTAATTTTCAGCGCTGATTAAAATCATATACGCGCCTTTGTTCACAAACAAATAAAGCATGAAAAACGCAGGGTACCAGCCTTTGACTAAATCAGCTGGATGCAGCCATGTTGGAAGGTAGCCGCATCCAGCTGATTTGATCGAGGACTGGACCTTGCGTTTTTCATGTTTTATTTGTTTGTGAAAAAGACAAACATGATTTTAATCAGCGTTGAAAATTAAAACTTGGTAGATGCATCTATTTTGTGAGTCAGATCTCGTCAGTGGATCTCGTCTTTTCGTCTTTATTTGTAGATTTAAGTTGGAAAAGAATAAAATTTGGGAAACGGTTTTGGGGATGTTGGCATTCGAAGATCCAAATTAATACGACGTCATTAGCTCAATACTATTCTAACACAGTTCAAGAAATTAATCAACATCATTAAAAACGTATGCTGTGCGTGCGTGTATGCGTGTACCTCTACTCCTCTGGAACTAAGGCACCTACAAAGATGGGAGTAGGACCAAATGAAAGAGAATTAAATTACGCTTCGGTTAGGCCTGTTTTCATACCATTACCTTGAATTAATGACCCTCAAAAATGCAAAAAACTCAGAAAGAAATAACCTCACATTTTTTTATCCTCTTGATGTTTGTTCATGATGTCATAATTTGTTCATACAAATCTCCTCGAGAGAAGCGAGACTACGCTAACGGAACGAGCGAGGTGGCTATTCTTAAATTAATAAGAAACTCAACAACTAGACATACAAAACAGCACCTAAAAGCACGTACGCCTTTCAATTACCGGTTAAAGACTATTCATTTAACCTTACTAATTTAACCTTAAGTATCTTCACTGCTTTTATTCCTTTAGTCTGTGTTGTGCTTGTTATTTCTTCTTTTTTTTTTTTAACTATTAATTATATTTCTTTTGTTTGCAGATGTTGGGTAGTTGGCTGCAATGGTTGGTGTTGTTGGTGTTGGCAGCGATGGTAGCAGCCTCTGCCATTCCAGGCCTTATAGACCCAGCCACCACTCTCGAGTGCCACAGGAGGGAATACCAGTACCAGGCCCAGAAAAGTGACAGTCTAGGACGCAAGTGCTGGGGATACATCACCGTCATGTCTTGCTGGGGACGGTGCGACACACATGAGGTCAGTAAGGCACATCCACAAAACATTCCTTTTTTTAAAATTAAATTACCTTACTTAAAGGGATATACCCCCCAGCGCCATTTTTCTCGATCCTCCACATCAAGTACGGCCCCAAAGGTCTATTTTCTTACCGTTAGTCTTTCCCTGCTGAAAATCCTTTTTAAAATGTGGCGTCTAGGAGATTTTCTGTTGAATATAATGCAACTTTATTTGCTAACGACCCGTCACTAAATGATGCATTGCGCGCGTACAATAATCATGACGTTTCATCTCTGTGTGTACATCTACTAATTTTCTAATAATTACCATGAGATCTAAAATCTAATATACTAATGCGGTAAAAATTAAAATTAATTATTCCAATAGATCGCCGAAGCTAAATTATAAGACACTAGCCTAGAAAATTATAAATTGTAATTTTAAAATACGAGAATCATTCCGGTTTGGGACGACACAATCGTTGACTTGATTCTGTCTCGTGTACTATTCACAAAGCCGACCGAGACAGCAGCTATGCGAGGAACGCAGCTACCACCCCAGCCGACCTTGGCGTTGTAATTGCTCGGATGATGATCTGCGCGTAGCTGTAATTTGGCACGCGGAATGTTATAAGGCAGGCCGGGTGTCCCTTTAAAGGTACCTATTCGCCGAATGACATGTTGCAGCATCTAGCGCCGTCTACCATTATTTAGTTCTATGTTTCACTTGATTTCAACAAGCGAAGGAATGCGCAAAGAAATTTCTTTTTACACAATTAACTAGCCACGTGCCTCATCACTGGATGTAAAGCTTGTGCAACCACGTACATCAGGGAGTAAGCAATCATGGTTAACGATATCACTGTCACTAGATGGCGTCCATCTAGCGGTTCAAAAATCTATGTTTCAGAACGGTCAATATATAGAAAAAAGTGCCTTCGATGTCGTTAGGCTTAACTTTACCGCTTGCTTCCTGGTGCACGTGGGCGCACCAACTTTGCATTCAATAATTGAGGCGGCACGTGGCTTGTTTGTTTTGTAAACATTAATTTATTTGTGTGCTCCTTCGCCTGTTGAAAGAAAGGGCTAGACAGAATTAGATATCGGCAAATAGCTGTAGAGCTGCAGCTTGTGATTTGGTGACAATCCCCCTTTAACAGTAGATGGTATCATAAAATGAGCTTCACTGCTCCTGTAAGTTCAAAGCGTTCAGAGCAATGCCATGAACTCTATGCAATTAAAACTATAAGCTTCAAGTGTCCATACGGCTGGCTGTTTCAAATATACAGCCTTGGGGATGAGATACGTGACCGATTGGCGAGCTGTTTGTGCGCATGTTTCAACGTTACGGCTGTTTCAAATGTCATTGAGCATTTCAAATGTCATTGTAAATTGCAAATTGCACATACATATATACATTGTAACTACTTCGTCTCTGGAAGAATTTTTTATTTTATTAAGTAATAATATTCTTGATTGTTTTTTGTATTTGATTTTTTTATTCTTTAGTGCATTTTAATAGCATTTTTTTCTTTTAAATACTGTGTTTTTTAATCAAAGTTTTAATTTGAACCGCCCAACACATGTGTTATCCTGCCTAAATTAATTTTTTTTTTTAATTCGTTTTTAAACGAGTGGAGCCGTTACTCACCCCTAGTTTGTGTTAAATACCGTGACCATTGGGCAGTGCTCAGGCAATCTCAGTATTAAAAGTAGGCCTAACTTGTTCAGTTTACTTGCCAAGCTTACTTGCTTTCCTGTGAATTCCCTGCCCCGAATAGAAATTTTTCAGTTGAGAAAAATTGTCCTCCAATCTGAACACGCCTTTAACAAAAAAAAAAATAATAAAAAAGTACAATAAAAAAATCCATCTCTGTAATAGGCTATATTGAATGGAGTACTGCGTAACTTGATTCATTCTGCTTCCCACCTCATATGCAATAAAATGTTGTGGTTGCTATTGCTCATTAACCAAACCTAATATATAACATATTCCATTTCTACTAGGTACGTTTTTTTTTTTTTCCTTTTGGTTGGTATGGGTGTGGATCGTAACATGTTCTTCTAGTATGATCTCTTTGCAACAACGTTCCCTTTCAAAGCACTACAGACAACGTGGCCCATCGTTTGGTCCAGTAAGAATGGTTTTTATGGGTTAAAAACTGGTGGCGGGTAAACAGGCAGCAGTAATTTGAAAACGGCTTCAGAAGGTTAGTGGCATGGTGGCTTTTTACAACGAACAGCATTTGGTACACAATTTTATTTACTTGATCATAATTAAAACACGATGTAATTATGATCAATTTGACATCATGCTTGTTTTGTATGCAAAACAAAAAGGGTTTCTTTTTTGGCCCAATGCAGTATTGGACACGATTCAAGTGCCTGTTATTGAAACCCAATCTTCTACAGCAACGTGGTATGCAGTTGTAAGCCGAAGTCGCTTGGTTCGAATCCAGTCATGTCAGCCCCATAACATTGATTAAAGCTAGAGACCGAATCTATTTTTACCGAATGTGAGAAGTAAGGGTAAATATTTTGCAACGGGGTAAGTTGTCCACCAGAACGAACCTAAATAAATAAATAAAATAAACAGTTTACACAATTTCTACAATTTTTTTCTACTGAGGTTTGTAATTGTAATGACATCCAAATCCATTTCAGTAGGTCTGATAGTCATTCCAGTTCACTATTTTTGAAGATGCTTTAAAAAATAAGCTATAAGTTTGAACCCTATGGTCCAACTGATATACAAAATGTTTAGAATTTTTTTTATTGATGAATACTAATTTGCCTTATACCGTAACGTTAGTAATGCGATTTTAAGTTGAGTTTTGAAAGGTTTTTCTTCAAAATTATCTTTAGCATCTTTTTATTTAAATGGAGTTGATGATTTTTAAAGGTTATAATTTTTTTCTTTTTTTCTTACTTCTTTCTGTACCTAGATTGCCGATTGGAAATTCCCGTTCAAGCGCTCATTTCACCCAGTCTGCATCCACGACCGAAGGGAGTTGCAAGAAACTAAACTGACCAACTGCGATCCAGGTGTGGAAGACGGTACATCCATCTACGAATACTACGAAGCTAGTTCGTGTTCATGTCAAATCTGCCGGTCCTCTCAGGCCAGTTGTGAGGGTCTCCATGCCCGCCCCCACCACTTGCCTTAAAACCGGCAAGCGTCCTAACCCCCCCAACCCCTCAGGGTAACCTTTTTCAATCGCCCTTGTCCTACTTCCGGCCGTCATGGACTGCCACTTCCGGGTTGCCAATCTCAGGAGAAGAATTTTAGTCGATCTGCTGCGTCATAACGTAACCATGGTTACGCATCGTGGTCAGTGTGTTGGACATTCAAGACTGGACCCTAGGTAGTCAATAAACGTTTATCGGCCTGATAGAACAGGAGCTTTCGGTTGGCAGTCGAGTTCATGTTTTGGAAACTAAATTCGTCAGCGCTGTCATGGAAGAAAAAGCTATGGTTCTTTCCAACAGTTCCCTTTATGTGTTTTCTTCATAGTTTAGTGTTACAGGGTAGGGTACGTAGATTTCTGCGACAACTGGCCATTATTTGGTGAAGCCTCATCCTTATGTTGAATGGATTTGTTTTCTCTCTAATGTTCATCTTAAATCGATAGCTTGTTCTTTGTCCACATTCTCACTTTACAAAATTATTATGGCTTTCTACGCTCATAATGTACAAAATGTTGGAAAATGCGCAATTCCAACAACTCTAAATCAATTTTAGAATATTAATTATAAACAAAGAAGACTGTGCTGAATCCAACGCTGAATTGTGAGATTTGGATGTATTTAATTTTGAACCACTGCAAGAAACCTAAATTAAAATATTAAGAATATTAAAAAAAATAGCAGGAATGGCCTAAAGGCAAACTTAGCAGCTTGGTCTCCGCTCCTGATATTGTAATAAAAAACATTAATTTATTTCTAAGAAGCTTGAAACGCGTTGATTTTGTATCTGCGTTTCATACAAAAACAATTACAACACCGTAAAAAAAATAATGCCGTAAAACGCGTATTAACAGCCCTGGCTAGGCTACGCCCCCTGCCGCCCTCCCCACCACCCTCAAATGATATAATATCAGAAATCGTGAAATTACCAAGTGAAATTACTAGGGTATTTCACGATTTCAGGCCTTACAGCATTTTAGATCGCAATTTTTCTGCTAGAAATTGTCTGAAAGCTTCATACATTCAAGGTTTCATCACCTTAAATCGTGGTTTTTCTGCACCAAAATTAACTAAAAGCTTCATACATAAAGTAAACTAAATAAGTTAGTAAACTAAATTCCTGAACTAATGAAAATAAAGGCATTGCATAACGTTAAACCGAACCCAGATCACGTACGTGAATGATCGCGTAAACACCGACTATGCCGTGATGGAGTTAGGCCTAAACACCCTCCCTGAAAAGAACTAAAATTCGTGTTATGACTTTGTTACGGCCAACAACTCCTTTTTTTTTATCGAATTAATTTTAACAGCCCATGGGCGTTTATAGGCGATTTGCGGTAACAATAATACAATTGTAACAAAACAAGGCAAAATATTTGTTAGTATAAGAGAAATTTATTTGTTGCTCAATGATGCTCATAAGTGACAGAATATATCAAAAAACCATTACACCGAAAAAAAAATAAAGTAACCTTGAGAGAAAATAAATCTTTAGGTCAAGAAATTTCAATCACTGATCTTGTATGAGTTAAGATAGAGTTACGTAAGTCAAGGTTCTGTTCTTGCCTATACAACAGGTACAGTACTAGCTTTTTAGAACCACCACCGTCTGAACTTGGCACTTCTGTCATCCTAATACGAATATTTCATATCTTAAGTGCGATCACGATACAATTAAAGCCCCAAAAGTCTTTCCAATCCTGTTGTTCTAGAAGTGTGCTCATTTTTCAGTTGATTTATTTTATGTTTTCAGTGTCATGTTTTAAATGAGACTAGCGCTGTCTTTATAATGGTACCGCTCTGTGTTCGGTGTTAAGATGATGATGATTCTGATGGTGATGATGATGGTGACGAAATCAAAAATGCAAAAAAAGTGTTCAACTCATATGAGTATCGTCTCAGGTGATAGTCAACTTATAAAAACTGGTAACTTACGAAACTTATGAAAACGTGTAGTCTTAAATGCAGACATATTATCTAGACATTTGCAGCATGCAGAGATCTTTTTATTGCGATGTTTTAAGATGCAGTAGTAGTGTTGTGCACCGAAAATTTGAAGGAGTATAAAAGAAATAATAGAATTGTAATAGGAAAGAAAGTCTTCTTAATAAGCACCCTGAAAGTTACTCTCGCACAGAAGCATTGCGTAGAAGCGTAGCACTATGTCTCTTTCGTAGGAAGCAACGACATGAAGACTTTTTTATAGTATAATGTCAAAAGCAGGATTCCTACGTGGGCTTTAATCCCTTGAAAAACCAAAAATTTGAAAACCGATTATTCTAGGATTGAAAAACCTTGAAATCTGGCATTTTTGTTGTCGGTGCCTTGAAATGGCCTTGAATTTTGTGAGTGTACTTTGTCTGAATGAGTTTAACCCTTTTGAGTCACGGCGTCCAGAAAAAGAACACTCAAGAGGCGGGCCAAAAACTAAGTCTCAACTCGCACTGCAAGCTTTGTGCGGGGGCCCCGGGGACCCCGAGCAAAGCGAGCAGCAACTGCCCAGTGGTTAGCGTCCTCGTCTCCAAACCAAGTGAATGCCGGTTCGAATCCCACGACCGACCCAACCATCATATGGGACTTTAAAAAAAAATCACCACGCATAATGCCTGACTCAAAGGGTTAATGCATAACAGTAATATTAATTCAGGTTTAAAATTAAATAAATGAACATAAATAATTTGTCAACCGAATCCATTTCTTCCGTGTAAGGTGCTCCCCTCGGACTGGACTGGAGACAGAGCGGTGCCTCCTTGGTCATTGGTGGGATGGATGACATAATGTTCGTCATTGTTCACGACAGTTTAGCTTCATACTGTAAACTATAAGAGCACAGTAGTGCCATTGATGACATCTACCAAATACTGGAATTTAAAATGGAATTTTGAGAGCCTACTGTGCAACGAGCCTGGAAATTGGTTGTCAGATTAAAAAGCCTTGAAAAAGCGTTGAAAATGGTTTCGTCTGTTAACCTACGAACCCTGCAAAATGTCCTTCATTCTTGGAAACATTTTATAAATCATTGTGTTTTAATGCTTTGTTTGATGTAAAACAGGCAAAGTAAACAATTAAGTTAAGGAACACTAATTTAAATGTAGCGTAATATTGAAGTTACACACTGACATAATAATTCTTTAAAATCTACCTAATATACAACGTACAATGTCTCATCTTCCGAAAAATACCTTTCTTCTATATCTCTGCATTCTGCAAATGAAGTCGCAATATTTTGGTAGCTATTTGTGAATTTTACTAGCATGGTTATAAAATTTACCTTAAACAAAACAAGTTTCTATTTTACGAATCTGTTATTTCCTTGCGGTGTTAATAAAAATAATGATAATAACAGGCCTAACAGTAGAATCAGAACAGAACTTACAACAATTTCATCTATAATGTATACAATTAAGGAATCTCAACAAAGAATTATTCCAACGTCTAGTCAGTTTTGAACTGTTTGATGTAGGGCTGTAAAATTTCCTTGATATTTGCAGCAGAGTGTTGGGGTAGTGTAGATACTCTTTATAGGTAGATGTTTGGCTGTTTTGTGTGTATACATGCCGTGAGGAGCCAGTATGGTGTTTCTACTTGTGGTTTATTTCTTTCTCGTGTAAGATTCAGCAGTACATTGCATGTGTATGTTGTATGTAGAATGTTTTGTTAAACAAATACTCATCAGGGCCCTCTGATGTATTTTACAAACATGCTGAAACGAATGACCTATATGCGTATTTGGTATAAATACAGCGAGTGACTGGTGCACTTGAATCAGTTAAGTGCATGCAATTATTGTTATAATACAAGTCACATTGTATGTAATGAAGACGACTCTGCTATTATTGGTGTATTGTGTAGATGCTAGATAATATTAAAGATTAAACATGTATATATTTAAAAGTTCCAGCAGTGTTACTCTGTTCTTACAGAATACACACACACACACACAAAAACATTGACATTGAAGTTCCCTTACTATACAGTGTGTCTCAAAAGTCTATAAACAGGACAGATAGCCGAACGGGCTCGATAAGTGTTAAATAAATACGGATGCAAACCTATTCACGTTGCCTTTTGGACTTAAATGTCAGACTGCCTGAGTGGGGAATCGAACCCACGACCTTTGAAACCA
>JAHWFP010142904.1:12782-26652 GCA_023313725.1 Lithobius niger | reverse complement strand
TATATATATTCGGTATATAGTAATTCATATTTCTTGTTCCATATGTATTGTTCCATTGTGGTATCTTTAATTTCTGTGATGTTGTTCTCATACGATTACTTTTTGTTTCATCATATATTTCATATTTATTTTGTTAATAGCTTTTTACAATTATTATATAATCCCTTAAATCTGTTACTTTTAATATATTATGTTTTATGTATATTTCATTAGTTCTTTCTTGATTATTCCCGAACAGGACCTTAATTGCCTTATTTTGTACTTTTTGAAATCTTTGTATTAAGTAATCCGCTGCAAATCCATAAATTTAAATTCCGTAGTGTAAAATGCTCTTATCCATGATTCGTACAGAATTTTTTTTATTACATAAAATGTATTAAACGTTAAATAACTTTGGTATGTTTTGTCTCAGTATTGTTGTTATTCTTAAAATATGTTGTGAAAGTACCAATGCGAGTCAATTTCTAATCCTAAATATTTTGTTATAATTTTAGTTTAAATTTCTTTGTAAGGTTTCATAATAATAATACTTTGCTTTATTGCTTTTCGTTATTCGAATTTCAACGAAATTGTGTGAGAAGCAACATACAAACAAATCAATAACATACACACATACACAGTTGAATAAGTTAAATATTAAATAATATAACATTAGTTAGCCTACTCGATTTTACTTAATGCACTGTCTTTCATTTTAAACTTACATTTAGTTCAATTCTCGTATTTACTTAGTAAAAATGTTTTTAGTTGAAGCTTTACTTTCATAATGCTGTCGTAATTTATTGAAAAGCTGAGGAATATAATAGCGTTTGTTTCTTAATCCATACAATTTGTTATTCCATCGTGGTAACTTAAACTTTTGTGAATTTTTCTTTTTGTTTTGTTTTTCGTTGTTTTGAGCTTTATGTAAATTTGTGAAATAGTTATTTATTATCATTATTTTGATTTCTCAGTTTTACTATTGTTAGGGTTTCACTTCTTTTAAAACATTTCTCTTGTCTTTAACACATTATTTCCTAAAAGTAACTTAACAATTATTTTGAAAGAGTTGAAATCTGTCTATGAAAATTAGTCTGATGCGAAACTATAAATTTCGATTCCGTACCTGAGTAAACTTTCAATCCATGCGGCATAAAAATTTGTGTATTTGTATTATTTAAAACTTTTCTTACCTGTTAAATTTTTGATAATAAATATATTAATCTACTTATTAAATTTTGTATGCGAGTTTTAAAATTCCAATGTGAATCAATAACTAAACCTAGGTATTTTACCTGTTTTGTTGTTTTAAAGTACAACAAGTGTTTTCATTCTTTGGTGTAAAACTGAGTAATAGTTATTGTTGAAAAACTCACGGTTACCGATTATTACACCACTGATGCGATGCTTGGCCCTCCTAGAGTGGGCAAGCATCGCAACCGTGGCATAATAAGCTGTAAACGTGAGTTTCTAACCAACAACTAATTTATACTACGGTTGGGATGACACGCTAACTCGTATTTAATCAAAACGTTTTTGTGTATGTGTTTTGTGAAAATTGCTTAAGAAAAACGGTAATCAGTATATCGATAAGAATGAAAGCCATCCCATTTTAGTTTGCGGAGGGGGAGGTGGGCGTTAGACGGACTAGTCCTCATGTTTGTGGAGGGAGGAGGTGGGTGGGAGTTAGACAGATGCGCCGTTTAGCAAAGTTTGGCTGGTGAGCTCGCTCGTGTTTGCGAAGCTGTCGGAGTGAATAAACTTCGATATGTGAAGCAGCAGTGACAGAAGTACATTGCAGGACATTACGGCAAGGTAAGTAATTCTTTTTGTGGATTTGTAATTTGAGAATTGTTTCAAAACATACGGTAATAGATGTTTCGGTATGAATGAAGGGCATTCCATTTTAGTTTGTGGAGAGGGGGGGGAGTTAGACTTAGTGAATAAACTTAGCTATGGGCCAGACATGTGACAGTTAGCAGGGATAGGCTGTCATTCGGGAGATTCAGGCAAGTTAAGTAATTCCTCTTGCACGTTTTTATTGCATTACGCTTTTTTATGCTATAATTGGTTGTTGGTGTGTGCGTTCCTGGTCGCGTGATCCGAAAGTGTCAAATATGTGGGTTATCGGCAAAAGTGTGGTGTAACTTGATAACCCACGCTTTTTGCGATGGCACACATTTCCGGTCACAGTTAATTTCATTTAACCTATCGAACTTTAGTATGGGGTTGAGTTAGCATGACATGACAGCCATGGTATAACGGTATTTACAGTATACATTAACATTTTTCACTATGCCAAGAAAAATATCCGTTGATGCCTTTTTTGGTACAGTGATGTGCTAGTAAACTGTTCTCGTTTCGCTAATATACATTTCATTTTCATAAGTTTTCTAACATTTCTTTTGTTAGAAAATCATATTCTCTGTAAGTAAATGTTTTTTTCAATACCCATTTCAATATCATTTGTAAAAATTATAAATTTTGTACTTGGTAATGCAATGAAGTTCACCCTTTCTTGCTCTGTCGATTCCCTAGGAACCAAGATGTAACATTAATTTAATTTTGTTTGTATTGTATTTGTATTGTACATAGTAGCTAACCACCTTCAAAACTGATGTTTGTTTACACGGCTAGTATTGTGTCAGATAATCATGTTATTTTTACGTAGTTTCTTTGAAAATGGTCCATATGAGGACGGAAAATACAGGGTTTTAAATGAAGTGTTTGTTCGAGTGGAGGTTTCTGACTACATTTATGTAACTAAGTTACCCCTCTTTTAACAATAAATTTAAATGTATGTATCATGCGTTGCAATTAACAAAAGACTTGTGAAACTTTGTTTTGTGTATTTTTTCTTTTTGTCCAATTATTAATTTTTTGAGTGTTTATTTGTGGCCACGACGAGCTTCCACCTCGAAATTTTGCGGAACGATATGTGAACAGAAAAAAACCTGACCATCAAAAATGCAACCAAGAAATGTAGGCATGTAAAGGTAGCTTACTGTACTGCGTTATTTCTGTTTAGGATTTTCGCTATTTGGCTTGTTTTCCTCTCTCCTTGCTAGACTATGTCTCAGGAATAGGTCTAGCAATAGTACGGAAAAGAAGTAGCATCATGGCACAGATTCAGTGAAACAGCGGAAATTTAAATTCTGCTCATTCGTGTTTTTGATTATTCGCCGGCCACTAATGGCAAGGCGTCATTGTCTGATAAAAAGTTGTATCTGTGAAAATTTGTGGACTAAAAAAAAACATCCTCCCAATGCTAAACTTAGGTTGTCCCAAAACGATGGTTGTACCTAACTGTTTGTCCTTTATTTTCGGACTGGGTTGACTTCAGTCCTACTAACTGGTGAATTATTTTTTATTTGATAATATTAGTTTTGTTGACTTTGTAATATTAGTTTATTTTTAAGCTTGTTATCAGTAATAATGACTTAGGAAATTTGTCGCGCTTCCCGACGAAGAATGTGCCAGAATGCGAGGGGGACAATTTTGCGATGTAATTTCAATCAAAAATGCCTAGGATCTTTTACATGCCACAATCGACATGAGCAAGAAGCATCACAGTGCCCTTCTCTTTTCGAAAATGTCATCGATGGCTAGGCTCAAACCAGAGGCGTCTGTCACATAAAACAGTTTTGAGACATGATACAGTCGACATACTCATTAATGACTGGCATATACGTTTTATGTTTTTATCCATTTTATACTGTGTAATTTTTATGCCTTCGGCTTGAGGGGGGTGGGACTTTAAGCCCCTGGCATCTCTCACCTTAGTTGTAATGAAGTCGTACCCTTATTCTTTTCCCACCGTTTATCCTTTTTACCCTTGGAAAATGTATCTAACATGGTTTTAGATTTTGTTGACCTTTTTTAAAGTTGGCTCCATCTTTGTGGGCAACAATGGCCCCTTTCCTAACATTTTTATTTACACGTTAGTGTACTCCTATATACGAAAGGCACTGGGCAGTCAACAGCTAAAATTACTGTAATTACTGATGACTATGTTACCTAACTGAATTTAAATCGGTTAATGCAAGCTGGCGATTGTTACGGGTAATACGATTTTCATATCCCCAACAGTTTGATGAACTCACCACTAATGAGGAAATTACACAGGAATTTGAATGTACTAATCTAACCAAATGCAAAATGGGAATATGAAAACTGTAAACGCACAAGTAACGTATTAGCTGTAATTAGTAAACAAAAATGAACTCGTTTGATGCTTAAGGTAACGTTTAAACTGATCCCAAGTCAAAACAGCAAAGAAACACAAAGGTTTCAGATACTGCAGTGCTGTTGTAGATACTTCAGGCTTCAGATACTTCCTGTAAGGTTTCAGATACTTCCTGTAAGGTTTCAGATACTTCCTGTAAGGTTTCAGATACTTCCTGTAAGGTTTCAGATACTTCCTGTAAGTTTCAGATACTGCAGTGCTGCTGTAGATACTGCAGTGCTGCTGTAGATACTTCAGGCTTCAGATACTTCTGTAAGGTTTCAGATACTTAAGGCTTCAGATACTTCCTGTAAGGTTTCAGATACTTCCTGTAAGGTTTCAGATACTTCCTGTAAGTTTCAGATACTGCAGTGCTGCTGTAGTACTTCAGGCTTCAGATACTTCTGTAAGGTTTCGGATACTTAAGGCTTCAGATACTTCCTGTAAGGTTTCAGATACTTCCTGTAAGGTTTCAGATACTTCCTGTAAGGTTTCAGATACTTCCTGTAAGTTTCAGATACTGCAGTGCTGCTGTAGATACTTCAGGCTTCAGATACTTCTGTAAGGTTTCAGATACTTACGGCTTCAGATACTTCTGTAAGGTTTCAGATACTGCAGTGCTGCTGTATTGTTTAGTCCACGTGAAACCTTACGGCTGTATTTAAATGTTTTTACAATTTTTTACTTTTTCACACGATAGATCAGCTAATGGTTGGTGCATATACTTGGCTAAACGACATCGCTGGAAAATGTTTAAAAACCAATCGTCTTAGTGTGCTTAGCACAGCTCTACAGGCAATTCAGGCTTCGTGCGAGTCCTTGAAAACCTGGAAATGTCTTGGAAAGTAATAATGAAATTCCATGTTTTGAAAAGTTCTTGAAAGTCTTGAAAAATGATATATGTATCATCAGTAGGGTGATGAAACGAAAGTAGACGACGTGACTAAGGAATCCTGAAAAAATTAGCCAAAAAAGTAGTGGAGGGTGGAAATTTACAGTATTCTTTCTTTGTTTAGGCACGAAAAGTTTAGTAATTTGGGCTCTAGCTTTCGTTGTATTTACGTGTATAATGGTTGGATAGTGCCGTAAAGTTTCACTTGGACTAAACAGTACAGCATCACTGCAGTATCTGAAACCTTAAAGGAAAGTTTATTTGTGTTCTTTTGCTGTTCTCTACGTATCCTCCTCCGTCCACAAAAAAGAATTTGGCCTTCCTCATTAGTCAAGTGTTCCGAAAGATTGCTTCACAACTTACCACTCAATGAGTTGGTTTACTAAGGTTCTTTTCATTGCTACCCTCGTCCTTCGGGAAGTGGCTTTGAACATGGCATCAAACCTCAATGACTCTACACGCCGTGTGCTCCGCAGCCAACCAATTCATGAGTCCGATATACTCTTTCGTAGACTTATTCCGAGACTTTTCAGCGGCTAATCTAGGCGGTAACCTGAATTTTCGGCAGCTAGCCAGCGGAATCCAAAAAAAAAAAAACCAAAAGTGCGGCGGCATGGCAGTTAACAGTAGCGGCTGAGGAAATATACCTATATCCAGCTATAAAAACTGATATCCGGAACTGAAGAGAGGTTACGACGACTGGGTTTACCCACACTTGAGCTGCGCCGTCTGCACGCAGACTTGTCACTGACTTATTCGATCATCCACAACTTTTAACCCCTTGATTTCTCATTCCATGAACGTCAAAGTTTTCAGGCGACTCGTGGTCACCCATGAAAGTTGAAGCTCATTTCGTCCCGCTTCGATTGCAGAAGACACTTCTTTACACTCCGTGTTGTGCCCTGCTGGAACTCGCTTCCAACTGAGGTGGTGACTTCGCCTTCTCATCATTGTTTTCGTCGGTTAATTAGAGCTAGTGACCTATCTAAATTCCTTAAGAGGGTTTATTAGTGATACATCCTTTACCTGTAGTGCACCTGTCTTCTATTTTTTTTCTTTATTATTGAATTAAATCAGGGGCAGTGTTAGTGGTTTTACCCTTCGTCACCTAACCAGCTGTATGTGGCAGGTTAAACATTTATATTATTTATTATTATTTTAAAGGGATCCTTTCAAGTGCCTGTTGAATTCTCAGGGTAGTATGAGAGACTGCCAAATTCCTTCACAGACCAGGGCTCTTTTCTGACTTATTCTGCACAATATCTCCTTGAAATTATCTGGTTTGAACACGGGGTTAGCACCTTCCCTTAGTAAACTGTTTTCTTGCTTTCTCTGCTTCGTAGGCTAAGCTGGAAATGCATAAAATTTATAGGCTTCTTGCTACGAGGCTTCATGGCCTAAGAGGTAAGAATAAAATTTTCTGCCTTTTTTTCAACGTTGCTTCCCAGGCTGGATAAGCGTTAACTTTTCTGCCTTCTTGCTATTCGGTTTTATGTCCTGGGGTAAATAAGCATCAAATATGGCACACTCGGCTTCATGGCCTACGGCCCTACGCTGGATAAGCATTAAATTTGCAGCCTTGTTTCTACTAAGCTTCTAGCCCTATAGGCTACGTTCGCATCAAATTTGTTGCTTCTTTCTACTCGGCTTCATCGCTTAGGCTGGATAAACGTCAAATTCGCCGCATTCTTTCCATTAATTTCCCAGGTTGGATGAGCATCAAATCTGACGACTTCTTTTCTACTAAGTTTCACGGGGTAGGCTAGAAACGCGTCGAATTTGTCACCTTTTTTTCTACTTGTCTTCATCGCCTAGATTGGATAAGCGTCAAATCCGCCGCATTCTTTCTATTCGGCTTCATGGCCTGTGCTGGGTAAGTATTAAATTTGACAACTCCTGAATGTCATTGAGAATGCTGAACACTTACAGTCCGTTACATGTTTTTTGATTGCCACAATCTTGATAGTGTTCATCACTGTTTCCACCTTTAACGAGATGTACCACATCAATTGGGTCTGCCTTCCCGTCCGGGAGTCTATTTTTCTTAGGTGCAGATCTATGACAAGATATATGTTATGATAAGATCTCTGTAATGTTTGGCACAGTGTCAACCTTGATCTGTGCACTGTGAGTGAGGTTGGAGATAATGACCCAGCTGTTGATGCACCATAATGCCTCAATCCTCCCCCTTTTTTCTTTCTCTTTGGCTTTATATGGTCTAGGCTGGTTAAGCATCAAATCTGTTGGCTTCCTTACACTCGGCTTCATAGCCTAAGCTAGGTAAGCAGCAAATTTCATGTCGTCTTTCTACACGGCTTTGTGGCCTAGGCTGGGTAAGCATAAAATTTGCTGTCCTCTTTCTGCTTGGCTTCATGACGTAGGCTGGTTGAGTGTCAAACTGGCTGCTTTCCTTCTACTCGGTTTCATACCCTAGGCTGGAAAAGTGTCTAATTTACCGCATTCTTTCTCTTCGGCTCCATTGCCTAGGCTGGATAAGCGTCAAATTTTCCGCCTTCTTTCTACTTGGCTGCATGTCATAGGCTGGGTGAGTGTCAAACTGGCTGCCTTCCTTCTACTCGTCTGCATGGCTTAGGCTGGTAAAGCATCAAATTGCCTGCATTCCTTCTACTCGGCTCCATGGCCTAGGCTGGATAATCGTCATATTTTCTTCACAGCTTCTTGGGCTAGGCTGGATAAGCTTCAAATTTACAGCCTTCTTTCTACGAGTTCATGGCCTAGGATGGAAAAGCATCAAATTTGCCACATTCTGTGTGCTTGGCTTTACGGCCTAGGCTGGATAAGAGTCATATTTTCTGCATTCTTTCTACTCGATTTTGTGGCTTACGATGATTAAACGTCAACTTTTTCACCTTTATTCTACTCGGCTGAACGGCCTAGGCTGTGTGAGAATTAGCCCCTCTTCTTTCTACTCGGCTTCACGGCCTAGGATGGTTTGTAAGATTAATATTGGCATAGTTGGCTGTAACTAAAGCAAATATTTATCCTTAAGTAATTAAATTACCACGAGCAGTAGTGATGTCGTGTTTGCGAGGCACACACCATGTTTGACCAATCAAAGATATATACATTTCTTTACAAATATAGAAGTTACACTTATGCTCACTAATGTGGCGCCCTCTACACAAGGGTTAAAAACGAAACTAGCGTAAAAATTAACAAACTATAAACTATCAGGTTGAAGCCTCAAATTTGCCTCCATCTTTCTACGTTTATTACGGTAGTAAGTTTCAAAATTGAGCCAGTTTATGTGTGCAAACATAAGGTTGTTTCTGATGACATCAGATTCAGGAAAACTAAAAAGAAAACATACCAAAATAACATACTATGCTAGTAACGCATTTTTTTTCTTTCCATAACATAGAACGTTCACTGGAGTTCTTTAAAAATAACGAAAACGAATCAATGCGTCAAAACCAGTTGCGTAATCGTCGTATTCTCTTGCTATATTTGCGTGTTACAACGACGTAGCGACATCCTAGACTCGTTTGTATTGACGTTATAAAGTAGGTCACAGAACTGTGGTCATGCGGTGCTAGCAGACGTCACGAATACATCACGTTCCATCTGTCTGCATTGGTTTTAACCCTTTCATCACAAGAAGGCTCGTGCCTTAGCGATCAGAAAAATCAGCTCATTTTATGATACAGCTCTCCGAAGTGGATTTGGAATACGACTATTGTTTATTTGAATGCCACCAAAGATTTATGTAAACAACTACAAATTCTTGATGTCACTGATGAGGTGACGACGGCGACGTGTCTATTTACGTGAGTATTTACAAGGTTACTCCTCTGACGCACGCCAGCGTGATGGCAGCTAGGGAGCAAGGGCTCTGGATCAAAGAGGCTCCCTAAACGGTCCTAAAATGTTTAGGTACTCCAACTTCACTCCTATCACACAAAATGTCGAACACACATGGCGGAAAATGTGCGATTGTACTCTTCTGGAAGCGGTGAAAATGTGCGCCTTTTCACTACCGAAGAAACTTTATATTGCCTTCTAACTTCTAGTATCTGATGCGCTACGACACCTGAAAGTATGTTTCTGCGACCCGTCTACCAGTGTTGTTCCTACTAATAATGAGGAAAATGGGATCTAGAAAGGCTTTAGAAAGAATGCGAAAAAGTTAGAAAGCAACTGTGATGGCAATTCAATCATTTACGAACCAACCCAAAGTTTCCTCCAAGTTTGCTAAATAGTAATTTTCACTCGAAATGGCAGGAAGTGTTTCCTTATGTGACTTGGCGGAAAAGATCGGAGAAGAAGATGGTGATCCCATAACCAGGTTTTTCAGCAATTTTTTTGTGTAAGTAGTCACTGGCGAATCTAGAAATTTCTGAAGGGCGGTGTGGGGGGTTGGGGAAGTGCTGCCCATACAAGTTAGAGTACTTGGGGGACGGCTGTAAGCTCACCCAGCGGGGCCTGGAGTAGAGTACTGGAAGCTTTTAAGTTTTAGGACTTTTGAGTGTTTTTTTTATGGCTTCTGGAGTGCATGGTTTTCCGGTATCACAAAATAAAATTATTAATACTAATACCTCGACTCCGCGAATAAAAAAAAAACAAAAAAACTAATGCCTCTATACTAGGATAATTACTTTTTCTCTTCACATCGGATGTAATTAGGAATCTCCCCAAAACAAAACTTGTTAAGAATTCCTGCCAAGTTAATCCCACCAAGTAATAAATAGTTCGAAGGTTAAATGAAATACATGAAAATTGCTCACTAATTTATTTCATTTAACATTTGAAGTTTTAGTCGGTGGGATTAACTTGGCGAAAGAGCTTGGCGTTTGATATCCCGACTCAAGTGCAGACTGGTATTTAAAGGCGCCTCTTCACCATTTCAGATAAGATAAAGTAACAGCCAGTATCGTGCACAAATATAACTATACTACGTTTCGAGAGGACAACCTCCCGTCTTCAGGTTAAAATAAACACTAAAACATTTTAAAAATTCATGGCAGTATCTGCCGAGTCACCAAGTCTATACAAACAAACCATTCAGGCATGGTCAAGGCCTAAAACTTTAAAATTAAAAAAAAAATAAAATAGGGTGGTTTTAGTTAGACGGCTTTTTCTTGAACTTGTTGAATTTGTACGTCCTGTTTACATTCATTTAATTCCAGAAAGCAAATCTCTAAAAGAATATTTTCCAGTCATCAACAACCTACAACTCAACAAATTCAACAAGTTCAAGAAAAAGCCGTCTAACTAAACCACCTAGTGAAATAGTATTTAGTTTGATTGGTAACACTGAATTACGCTTTCCTTAACCCCGAAACCAGCAAATGGCACTTTCCACGCTTAAACTACAACTACCTGCAAAGTTTCCGCTTTATTCGCCGCATGGAACAATTTATTTTCGTGAAAATTGTAGTATATAGTAGTAGTAGTAACTAATAATCTCCCCCAACAAAACTTGTTAAGGATTCCCGCCAAGGTTTTCGGCCGTTTGAAGTCGTAATATCAAACGCCGAGCTCTTTCGCACAGTTAATTCCACCGAGTAATAGTTCGAAGGTTAAATGAAATAAATGAAAAATGCATACTGCGCAATTTTCACGTATTTCATTTAACGTTTGAAGTCTTAGTAGGAGGGATTAACTTTGCGAAAGAGCTTGGCGCTTGATATCACGACATCAAACAGCCGAAAAACTTGGCGGGAATCCTGAACAAGTTTTGTTTTGGGGTATATATCACATTTTTTGGTCCAAGTTGATAAAATCCATTTTTTTTATTAGTAATTACGATATGGAAAAGCAGAAAATCCAAGTTTGCAGTCTCATTCTTTTTTTTTTTTGGGGGGGGGAGGAGCTTTAGTGTCGTTTTGCCGACAGCAGTAATGTAAAACCTCACTGCGAAGTACAAGACTACTTAAACTTTTCACTCGGCATGTTGTGATCAGCTGCGACTCACGTTTTCGTATTCACTGTTGCAAGCTGAATACATTGTTCATTGCTGTATTAATGAACAACACAAAAACAAAAAAAAAAAACAACAACAAAATTTATCTAGCTCAATCGTCCTCTCATTGTCGTGGGGCAGATAACCCAGTTTGGGTTCGTGCTTCCTAAAACAAACAATAACTACAACAACGTGCTGAAACTCTGCCCTTAAAATAGTAGTGAGGTTGATTGGTAACTCTGAATTTGGCAACTTAAACCCCAAACCAACAAAAGCCACGTTCCAAGGTTAAATTGCCGCGAGCTACAAAATTTCAGCTTTTTTTACCACATGAAAGAATTTATGTTCGTGAAACTATTAGTAGCTAGTGACAGTAGCAGCTAGTAATTAGACAAATATCAACGTTATTCACATGTTTTTTCTTTCAACAAAAAGATGTTAAGGTGTGTCACAAACAATAATTTTTTTTGTTGTCAGGCGTTCAAAATCTCTCTATGAAACCAAGTTTCAGCCTTTTCCGTCGTATCTTAGGCAACAATCATCACAACATACATCACATCAATTCAATTGTCGAGGTTGTAAGCCATTGTAGCGCGACCCCATAGCGTCATTGTTTTGTATCCTGAAGCACAGTTGGGCACATTTCAGGTACTTTAGGAAAAATAATATTGCGGTACAAAAGCTTAAATTGTGTTGAAATAAGAGCAATGACCCACCTGACAAACATTAGCTCGTTTAGGAATACCAGGTAAGCTGCTTTCAATGCAAAATCGTACCCTCAATAACGTTGTAAATGTGTTACTAGTACGCTCATCCCCGTGTTAATTTCCATAGGGTGATTATTCATCGATACCGAGATAACGGGAAGGCTTCCAACTATGAAATTGGATGAATGGCTGCAGTACGATACGAATTGCGTACTCTTTATGGTTTGGAGCCTAGAGGTGTAACGAGGATGGCGTGGGATGGTGCGTAAGTACGAATATATTGTTATAACCATTGTTAGTATTGTCGGCATCGTCTCTCATTGGACAGCCACAGTTCGGACAATGACAACGTGTATACTGACGTGCGTGCCTAGACACACACTAGTGTAGCACGATAAGTCTAAACAACGTTGCCAAAGAAATTGTATTCACGTCCAATTCACGAAAAATAAACCAACTCTAAAAACAAAGGAAAATAAACAAAGCCAAAAACTGATGAAGAGGCCACCAAGTTGAGAGTGGTTCGGCCCTTCAAAGGAGTGATATCAACACACCAAAACTAACAAATAAAACAAATTACAACAAAATTAAAACCAAACCAAAAACCTATAAAGAGGTGACCAAGTTGAGAATGGTTCGACCTATAGGCAAAAGGTAGTAAGTACCAAATTGTTGAAAACGAATTTCTTGTTGACGTGCCACTTTATTGCACATCTGTACGGTAGTGGAGTTGAGTCTAATACACAATTTAAAAAAAAGGACTGATATCAAATCAAAAATCGTGTGTGTGTATACATATGCATAAACTATTGTATGTGTGACAAAATATTATATCTTTACACAAGACATTTTATGTGTTGCCACGTTATATATATATATATATATATATATATGTATATATTTCGTATGCACCTTAAGTACCGGTACACGCATGCGTTTTTTAAAAGCGCGTTGACGCTGCGCTACTGCATTTGCGGTTTGGTCTACGTGACATCTGTTGGGCACTGCGTTACCGCACGTCGCTGGAGCGTTCGTTTTTCACCGTACTTCCCCCGACAACGCAGCGGTAACGCAGCGTTAAAAAACTCTCAGTACCTTGTATGACTTAAGCGGCGCACACATCCGTCGTTTATCGATAAAGCGTTAGCGAAAAATGCGTCCAATTTCAAAGAAATAGACATGGAATTGTTTATTGGGGGAGTAAAGAACTATCCTGAAATATGAAATGTTGCTGCAGAAATTATTGAAGACTCATTGGGAAGTTATTAAAGAACTTATGCGAATTATTTAGTCAATCTGCAAAGGACGTATAATATATTCCCCGGGTACGTCTTAATTCAGTAAATGAATGTACCAACTATCGTCGCATTGGTTTGAATATATATATTTTTTGTACACGAGGTAGGCGAAAAAGGCAATATCGTATCATTGGTTTCAAAATTAACTTTTTGTACGCGGGGATGGCAAAATGGGTTACGGCCGAATGCGTACTGGCGGTTCACGGTCATGTGTGCATTTATTTTAGCGTCAACTCAGCGGCAACGCAGCGTCACCGCGCGTTAAAAAAACGCATGTGTGCATTGATTGGCACTTCAACCCAGCGGCAACACAGTGTCAACGCGCGTTAAAAAAAACTCATGTGTGTACCGTGCCTTATTAAGTCCCAAACAATGCCTCATAACAGTTTGTCAAAACCTTTTCAACCCCCTTCCACCTCTCCCCCTTTCCGGTAGAAAATGATGTCAGAAACGTCGATGCCGCAACTCCACCTAAGCGCCCCCCTCCCCCCCTCCTCCCCCAGTGTATTACTGATGAGGAGGGAAACAATTCGAGAAAATCACACGGGCTAAAAATAGTTCAATTTCTGACTAGGGGGGGGGGATTGAGGCTTAATGGCGTGGCGTGATCTGACTAGGGTCAAACATGTAAGAATGTCCAGGAGGTAAAAATTCCCATCAAGAAATTAATTTGTGGCACAGTTGAGAATTGGTAAAAAGAAGCTCTCTGACTGGCAAATGAATAGGCCACAAGTTCATGTAATGCGAATTTGTTAAATTTTCGGCAAATTTATTGTTGTCTTGTTCACTAATTAATACCCCAAACCCCACGAAAACCGTCCAACAACTTGGACCTTTTAAAACCAT